>CALNHX010002479.1:0-177451 GCA_940337035.1 Agriotes lineatus
TTTCTGTGGTGTCTGTATGCGTTAAAAACACACTCTAAGACACATTAGGTACAAAGTTTGCCTCTTTAGTGTTAAAACGTCGTCTAGACGTTATTATAACGTCCATACATTTACAGTTACACCTTGAAAATTGTTGCTCGGTGTACGAAGCAATTAGGGCTATTAATATGCACAGTTTACAACTGCCGAGAAGCAGTTTTAGCAATTCTTTGATGTCTTGTAATTATACCAGACGAGTATGTAATGGCAAATTGAAAAATCAATACATAAGCTGCTCAGGTGAACGTCTGTCGCTTTCTGTGGTGTCTGTATGCGTTAAAAACACACTCTAAGACACATTACGTACAAAGTTTTGCCTCTTTAGTGTTAAACCGTCGTCTAGACGTTATTATGGTGTCCCAACATTTATATTTACACCTTGAAGATTATTTATCGGTGCACAAAGCAATTAGGCGTATTAATATGCACAGCTTATAACTCCCGAGAAGCAGTTTTAGCAATTATTTGTGTCTTGTAAATATACCAGACGAGTATGTAATGGCAAACGGAAAAACCGATACATACGCTGCTCAGGTTAAGGTCTATCGCTTTCTGTGGTGTCTGTATGCATTAAAAACACACTCTAAGACACATTAGGTACAAAGTTTTGCCTCTTTAGTGTTAAAACGTCGTCTAGACGTTATTATGGTGTCCCAACATTTATATTTACAACTTGAAGAATATTTATCGGTGCACCAAGCAATTAGGCGTATTAATATGCACAGCTTATAACTCCGGAGAAGCAGTTTTAGCAAGTATTCGTTGTCTTGTAATTATACCAGACGAGTATGTAATGGAAAAAGGAAAAACCAATACATAAGCTGCACAGATTAACGTCTATCGCTTTCTGTGGTGTCTGTATGCGTTAAAAACACACTCTAAGACACATTAGGTACAAAGTTTTGCCTCTTTAGTGTTAAAACGTCGTCTAGACGTTATTATGGTGTCCCAACATTTATATTCACACCTTAAAGATTATTATTTATCGGTGCACCAAGCAATTAGGCGTATTAATATGCACAGCTTATAACTCCCGAGAAGCAGTTTTAGCAATTATTTGTTGTCTTGTAATTATACCAGACGAGTATGTAATGGCAAATGGAAAAACCAATACATACGCTGCTCAGGTTAACGTCTATCGCTTTCTGTGGTGTCTGTATGCGTTAAAAACACACTCTAAGACACATTAGGTACAAAGTTTTGCCTCTTTAGTGTTAAAACGTCGTCTAGACGTTATTATGGTGTCCCAACATTTATATTCACACCTTAAAGATTATTTATCGGTGCACGAAGCAATTAGGCGTATTAATATGCACAGCTTATAACTCCCGAGAAGCAGTTTTAGCAATTATTTGTGTCTTGTAAATATACCAGACGAGTATGTAATGGCAAACAGAAAAACCGATACATACGCTGCTCAGGTTAAGGTCTATCGCTTTCTGTGGTGTCTGTATGTATTAAAAACACACTCTAAGACACATTAGGTACAAAGTTTTGCCTCTTTAGTGTTAAAACGTCGTCTAGACGTTATTATGGTGTCCCAACATTTATATTTACACCTTGAAAGTTATTGCTCGGTGCACGAAGCAATTAGTCGCATTAATATGCACAGCTTATAACTCCCGAGAAGCAGTTTTAGCAATTATTTTTTGTCTTGTAATTATACCAGACGAGTATGTAATTGCATATAGAAAAACCAATACTTACGCTGCTCAGATAAACGTCTATCGCTTTCTGTGGTGTCTGTATGCGTTAAAAACACACTCTAAGACACACTAGGTACAAAGTTTTGTCTCTTTTGTGTTAAACCGTCATCTAGACGTTAATATGATGTCCCAACATTTATATTTACACCTTGAAGACTATTTATCGGTGCACGAAGCAGTTAGGCGTATTAATATGCACAGCTTATAACTCCCGAGAAGCAGTTTTAGCAATTATTTGTTGTCTTGTAATTACACCAGACGAGTATGTAATGGCAAATGGAAAAACCAATACATACGCTGCTCAGGTTAACGTCTATCGCTTTCTGTGGTGTCTGTATGCGTTAGAAACACACTCTAAGACACATTAGGTACAAAGCTTTGCCTCTTTAGTGTTAAAACGTCGTCTAGACGTTATTATGGTGTCCCAACATTTATATTTACACCTTGAAGACTATTTATCGGTGCACGAAACAGTTAGGCGTATTAGTATGCACAGTTTATAACTACCGAGAAGCAGTTTTAGCAATTATTTGTTGTCTTTTAATTATACCAGACGAGTATGTAATGGCAAATGGAAAAACCAATACATACGCTGCTCAGGTTAACGTCTATCGCTTTCTGTGGAGTCTGTATGCGTTAAAAACACACTCTAAGACACATTAGGTACAAAGTTTTGCCTCTTTAGTGTTAAAACGTCGTCTAGACGTTATTATAGCGTCCATACATTTACAGTTACACCCTTGAAAATTGTTGCTCGGTGTACGAAGCAATTAGGGCTATTAATATGCACAGTTTACAACTGCCGAGAAGCAGTTTTAGCAATTCTTTGATGTCTTGTAATTATACCAGACGAGTATGTAATGGCAAATTGAAAAATCAATACATAAGCTGCTCAGGTGAACGTCTGTCACTTTCTGTGGTGTCTGTATGCGTTAAAAACACACTCTAAGACACATTACGTACAAAGTTTTGCCTCTTTAGTGTTAAAACGTCGTCTAGACGTTATTATAGCGTCCATACATTTACAGTTACACCTTGAAAATTGTTGCTCGGTGTACGAAGCAATTAGGGCTATTAATTTGCACAGTTTACAACTGCCGAGAAGCAGTTTTAGCAATTCTTCGATGCCTTGTAATTATACCAGACGAGTATGTAATGGCAAATTAAAAAATCAATACATAAGCTGCTCAGGTTAACGTCTGTCGCTTTCTGTGGTGTCTGTATGCGTTAAAAACACACTCTAAGACACATTTGGTACAAAGTTTTGCCTCTTTAGTGTTAAACCGTCGTCTAGACGTTATTATGGTGTCCCAACATTTATATTTACACCTTGAAGATTATTTATCGGTGCACAAAGCAATTAGGCGTATTAATATGCACAGCTTATAACTCCCGAGAAGCAGTTTTAGCAATTATTTGTTGTCTTGTAATTATACCAGACGAGTATGTAATGGCAAATGAAAAAACCAATACATACGCTGCTCAGGTTAACGTCTATCGCTTTCTGTGGTGTCTGTATGCGTTAAAAACACACTCTAAGACACATTAGGTACAAAGTTTTGCCTATTTAGTGTTAAAACGTCGTCTAGACGTTATTATGGTGTCCCAACATTTATATTTACACCTTGAAGATTATTTATCGGTGCACCAAGCAATTAGGCGTATTAATATGCACAGCTTATAACTCCCGAGACGCAGTTTTAGCAATTATTCGATGTCTTGTAATTATACCAGACGAGTATGTCACGGCAAATAGAAAACCCAATACATAAGCTGCTCAGGTTAACGTCTGTCGATTTCTGTGGTGTCTGAATGCGTTAAAAACAACTCTGTAAGACAAACTATATTCAAAGTCCTGCCCCTTTAGTGTAAAAGGTCGTCTAGAGATTATTATGGCGTCCCAACATTTATATTTACTCCTTGAAAATTTTTACTCCTTGCATGAGGCAATAAGGGGTGTTAATATGCACAGTTTACAACTCCCGGGAAGCAGTTTTTGCAATTCTTCGACGTCTTGTAATTATACCAGGCGAGTATGTAATGGAAAATAGGAAATACAATGCAGTAGCTCCTCAGATTAACGTCTATCGCTTTCGGTGGTGTCTGTCAGGGAAAATACAATCTCTAAGACAAATTAGGATCAAAGTTCTTTCTCTTTAGTGTTAAAACGTCGTCTAGCAGTTATTATAGCATCTTAACATTTATAGTTAAAACTTAAAAATTGTTACCCAGATGAGGCAATTAGAGGTGCTAATATGCACAGTTAATACAGCCGGGAAAAGTTTTAGCAATTCTTTGATGGCTTGTAATTATACGTGACAGTGAGTATGTAATGGCAAATAAAAAATACAATATAGAAACTGCTCAGGTTAAGGACTATCGCTTTCTGTGGTGTCTATGCGCTAAAAACACACTCTAAGACACATTAGGATACAAAGTTCTTCCTCTTTAGTGTTAAAAAGTCGTCTAGACGTTATTATGGTGTCAGAACATTTATATTTACAACTTGAAGAATATTTATCGGTGCACCAAGCAATTAGGCGTATTAATATGCACAGCTTATAACTCCCGAGAAGCAGTTTTAGCAAGTATTCGTTGTCTTGTAATTATACCAGACGAGTATGTAATGGAAAAAGGAAAAACCAATACATAAGCTGCACAGATTAACGTCTATCGCTTTCTGTGGTGTCTGTATGCGTTAAAAACACACTCTAAGACACATTAGGTACAAAGTTTTGCCTCTTTAGTGTTAAAACGTCGTCTAGACGTTATTATGGTGTCCCAACATTTATATTCACACCTTAATTATTTATCGGTGCACGAAGCAATTAGGCGTATTTATATGCACAGCTTATAACTCCCGAGAAGCAGTTTTAGCAATTATTTTTTGTCTTGTAATTATACCAGACGAGTATGTAATTGCATATAGAAAAACCAATACTTACGCTGCTCAGATAAACGTCTATCGCTTTCTGTGGTGTCTGTATGCGTTAAAAACACACTCTAAGACTCATTAGGTACAAAGTTTTGCCTCTTTAGTGTTAAAACGTCGTCTAGACGTTATTATGGTGTCCCAACATTTATATTTACACCTTAAAGATTATTTATCGGTGCACGAAGCAATTAGGCGTATTAATATGCACAGCTTATAACTCCCGAGAAGCAGTTTTAGCAATTATTTGTGTCTTGTAAATATACCAGACGAGTATGTAATGGCAAACGGAAAAACCGATACATACGCTGCTCAGGTTAAGGTCTATCGCTTTCTGTGGTGTCTGTATGCATTAAAAACACACTCTAAGACACATTAGGTACAAAGTTTTGCCTCTTTAGTGTTAAAACGTCGTCTAGACGTTATTATGGTGTCCCAACATTTATATTTACACCTTGAAAGTTATTGCTCGGTGCACGAAGCAATTAGTCGCATTAATATGCACAGCTTATAACTCCCGAGAAGCAGTTTTAGCAATTATTTTTTGTCTTGTAATTACACCAGACGAGTATGTAATGGCAAATGGAAAAACCAATACATACGCTGCTCAGGTTAACGTCTATCGCTTTCTGTGGTGTCTGTATTCGTTAGAAACACACTCAAAGACACATTAGGTACAAAGCTTTGCCTCTTTAGTGTTAAAACGTCGTCTAGACGTTATTATGGTGTCCCAACATTTATATTTACACCTTGAAGACTATTTATCGGTGCACGAAACAGTTAGGCGTATTAATATGCACAGTTTATAACTACCGAGAAGCAGTTTTAGCAATTATTTGTTGTCTTATAATTATACCAGACGAGTATGTAATGGCAAATGGAAAAACCAATACATACGCTGCTCAGGTTAACGTCTATCGCTTTCTGTGGTGTCTGTATGCGTTAAAAACACACTCTAAGACACATTAGGTACAAAGTTTTGCCTCTTTAGTGTTAAAACGTCGTCTAGACGTTATTATGGTGTCCCAACATTTATATTCACACCTTAATTATTTATCGGTGCACGAAGCAATTATGCGTATTAATATGCACAGCTTATAACTCCCGAGAAGCAGTTTTAGCAATTATTTGTTGTCTTGTAATTATACCAGACGAGTATGTAATGGCAAATGGAAAAACCAATACATACGCTGCTCAGGTTAACGTCTATCGCTTTCTGTGGTATCTGTATGCGTTAAAAACACACTCTAAGACTCATTAGGTACAAAGTTTTGCCTCTTTAGTGTTAAAACGTCGTCTAGACGTTATTATGGTGTCCCAACATTTATATTTACACCTTAAAGATTATTTATCGGTGCACGAAGCAATTAGGCGTATTAATATGCACAGCTTATAACTCCCGAGAAGCAGTTTTAGCAATTATTTGTGTCTTGTAAATATACCAGACGAGTATGTAATGGCAAATGGAAAAACGATACATACGCTGCTCAGGTTAAGGTCTATCGCTTTCTGTGGTGTCTGTATGCATTAAAAACACACTCTAAGACACATTAGGTACAAAGTTTTGCCTCTTTAGTGTTAAAACGTCGTCTAGACGTTATTATGGTGTCCCAACATTTATATTTACACCTTGAAAGTTATTGCTCGGTGCACGAAGCAATTAGTCGCATTAATATGCACAGCTTATAACTCCCGAGAAGCAGTTTTAGCAATTATTTTTTGTCTTGTAATTACACCAGACGAGTATGTAATGGCAAATGGAAAAACCAATACATACGCTGCTCAGGTTAACGTCTATCGCTTTCTGTGGTGTCTGTATGCGTTAGAAACACACTCAAAGACACATTAGGTACAAAGCTTTGCCTCTTTAGTGTTAAAACGTCGTCTAGACGTTATTATGGTGTCCCAACATTTATATTTACACCTTGAAGACTATTTATCGGTGCACGAAACAGTTAGGCGTATTAATATGCACAGTTTATAACTACCGAGGAGCAGTTTTAGCAATTATTTGTTGTCTTATAATTATACCAGACGAGTATGTAATGGCAAATGGAAAAACCAATACATACGCTGCTCAGGTTAACGTCTATCGCTTTCTGTGGTGTCTGTATGCGTTAAAAACACACTCTAAGACACATTAGGTACAAAGTTTTGCCTCTTTAGTGTTAAAACGTCGTCTAGACGTTATTATGGTGTCCCAACATTTATATTTACACCTTGAAAGTTATTGCTCGGTGCACGAAGCAATTAGTCGCATTAATATGCACAGCTTATAACTCCCGAGAAGCAGTTTTAGCAATTATTTTTTGTCTTGTAATTACACCAGACGAGTATGTAATGGCAAATGGAAAAACCAATACATACGCTGCTCAGGTTAACGTCTATCGCTTTCTGTGGTGTCTGTATGCGTTAGAAACACACTCAAAGACACATTAGGTACAAAGCTTTGCCTCTTTAGTGTTAAAACGTCGTCTAGACGTTATTATGGTGTCCCAACATTTATATTTACACCTTGAAGACTATTTATCGGTGCACGAAACAGTTAGGCGTATTAATATGCACAGTTTATAACTACCGAGAAGCAGTTTTAGCAATTATTTGTTGTCTTATAATTATACCAGACGAGTATGTAATGGCAAATGGAAAAACCAATACATACGCTGCTCAGGTTAACGTCTATCGCTTTCTGTGGTGTCTGTATGCGTTAAAAACACACTCTAAGACACATTAGGTACAAAGTTTTGCCTCTTTAGTGTTAAAACGTCGTCTAGACGTTATTATGGTGTCCCAACATTTATATTCACACCTTAATTATTTATCGGTGCACGAAGCAATTATGCGTATTAATATGCACAGCTTATAACTCCCGAGAAGCAGTTTTAGCAATTATTTGTTGTCTTGTAATTATACCAGACGAGTATGTAATGGCAAATGGAAAAACCAAAACATACGCTGCTCAGGTTAACGTCTATCGCTTTCTGTGGTATCTGTATGCGTTAAAAACACACTCTAAGACTCATTAGGTACAAAGTTTTGCCTCTTTAGTGTTAAAACGTCGTCTAGACGTTATTATGGTGTCCCAACATTTATATTTACACCTTAAAGATTATTTATCGGTGCACGAAGCAATTAGGCGTATTAATATGCACAGCTTATAACTCCCGAGAAGCAGTTTTAGCAATTATTTGTGTCTTGTAAATATACCAGACGAGTATGTAATGGCAAATGGAAAAACCGATACATACGCTGCTCAGGTTAAGGTCTATCGCTTTCTGTGGTGTCTGTATGCATTAAAAACACACTCTAAGACACATTAGGTACAAAGTTTTGCCTCTTTAGTGTTAAAACGTCGTCTAGACGTTATTATGGTGTCCCAACATTTATATTTACACCTTGAAAGTTATTGCTCGGTGCACGAAGCAATTAGTCGCATTAATATGCACAGCTTATAACTCCCGAGAAGCAGTTTTAGCAATTATTTTTTGTCTTGTAATTACACCAGACGAGTATGTAATGGCAAATGGAAAAACCAATACATACGCTGCTCAGGTTAACGTCTATCGCTTTCTGTGGTGTCTGTATGCGTTAGAAACACACTCAAAGACACATTAGGTACAAAGCTTTGCCTCTTTAGTGTTAAAACGTCGTCTAGACGTTATTATGGTGTCCCAACATTTATATTTACACCTTGAAGACTATTTATCGGTGCACGAAACAGTTAGGCGTATTAATATGCACAGTTTATAACTACCGAGGAGCAGTTTTAGCAATTATTTGTTGTCTTATAATTATACCAGACGAGTATGTAATGGCAAATGGAAAAACCAATACATACGCTGCTCAGGTTAACGTCTATCGCTTTCTGTGGTGTCTGTATGCGTTAAAAACACACTCTAAGACACATTAGGTACAAAGTTTTGCCTCTTTAGTGTTAAAACGTCGTCTAGACGTTATTATGGTGTCCCAACATTTATATTCACACCTTAAAGATTATTTATCGGTGAACGAAGCAATTAGTCGCATTAATATGCACAGCTTATAACTCCCGAGAAGCAGTTTTAGCAATTATTTTTTGTCTTGTAATTACACCAGACGAGTATGTAATGGCAAATGGAAAAACCAATACATACGCTGCTCAGGTTAACGTCTATCGCTTTCTGTGGTGTCTGTATGCGTTAGAAACACACTCAAAGACACATTAGGTACAAAGCTTTGCCTCTTTAGTGTTAAAACGTCGTCTAGACGTTATTATGGTGTCCCAACATTTATATTTACACCTTGAAGACTATTTATCGGTGCACGAAACAGTTAGGCGTATTAATATGCACAGTTTATAACTACCGAGGAGCAGTTTTAGCAATTATTTGTTGTCTTATAATTATACCAGACGAGTATGTAATGGCAAATGGAAAAACCAATACATACGCTGCTCAGGTTAAGGTCTATCGCTTTCTGTGGTGTCTGTATGCATTAAAAACACACTCTAAGACACATTAGGTGCAAAGTTTTGCCTCTTTAGTGTTAAAACGTCGTCTAGACGTTATTATGGTGTCCCAACATTTATATTTACACCTTGAAAGTTATTGCTCGGTGCACGAAGCAATTAGTCGCATTAATATGCACAGCTTATAACTCCCGAGAAGCAGTTTTAGCAATTATTTTTTGTCTTGTAATTATACCAGACGAGTATGTAATTGCATATAGAAAAACCAATACTTACGCTGCTCAGATAAACGTCTATCGCTTTCTGTGGTGTCTGTATGCGTTAAAAACACACTTTAAGACACACTAGGTACAAAGTTTTGCCTCTTTTGTGTTAAACCGTCGTCTAGACGTTATTATGATGTCCCAACATTTATATTTACACCTTGAAGACTATTTATCGGTGCACGAAGCAGTTAGGCGTATTAATATGCACAGCTTATAACTCCCGAGAAGCAGTTTTAGCAATTATTTGTTGTCTTGTAATTACACCAGACGAGTATGTAATGGCAAATGGAAAAACCAATACATACGCTGCTCAGGTTAACGTCTATCGCTTTCTGTGGTGTCTGTATGCGTTAGAAACACACTCTAAGACACATTAGGTACAAAGCTTTGCCTCTTTAGTGTTAAAACGTCGTCTAGACGTTATTATGGTGTCCCAACATTTATATTTACACCTTGAAGACTATTTATCGGTGCACGAAACACTTAGGCGTATTAATATGCACAGTTTATAACTACCGAGAAGCAGTTTTAGCAATTATTTGTTGTCTTATAATTATACCAGACGAGTATGTAATGGCAAATGGAAAAACCAATACATACGCTGCTCAGGTTAACGTCTATCGCTTTCTGTGGTGTCTGTATGCGTTAAAAACACACTCTAAGACACATTAGGTACAAAGTTTGCCTCTTTAGTGTTAAAACGTCGTCTAGACGTTAGTATAGCGTCCATACATTTACAGTTACACCTTGAAAATTGTTGCTCGGTGTACGAAGCAATTAGGGCTATTAATATGCACAGTTTACAACTGCCGAGAAGCAGTTTTAGCAATTCTTTGATGTCTTGTAATTATACCAGACGAGTATGTAATGGCAAATTGAAAAATCAATACATAAGCTGCTCAGGTAAACGTCTGTCGCTTTCTGTGGTGTCTGTTTGCGTTAAAAACACACTCTAAGACACATTACGTACAAAGTTTTGCCTCTTTAGTGTTAAACCGTCGTCTAGACGTTATTATGGTGTCCCAACATTTATATTTACACCTTGAAGATTATTTATCGGTGCACAAAGCAATTAGGCGTATTAATATGCACAGCTTATAACTCCCGAGAAGCAGTTTTAGCAATTATTTGTGTCTTGTAAATATACCAGACGAGTATGTAATGGCAAACGGAAAAACCGATACATACGCTGCTCAGGTTAAGGTCTATCGCTTTCTGTGGTGTCTGTATGCATTAAAAACACACTCTAAGACACATTAGGTACAAAGTTTTGCCTCTTTAGTGTTAAAACGTCGTCTAGACGTTATTATGGTGTCCCAACATTTATATTTACAACTTGAAGAATATTTATCGGTGCACCAAGCAATTAGGCGTATTAATATGCACAGCTTATAACTCCGGAGAAGCAGTTTTAGCAAGTATTCGTTGTCTTGTAATTATACCAGACGAGTATGTAATGGAAAAAGGAAAAACCAATACATAAGCTGCACAGATTAACGTCTATCGCTTTCTGTGGTGTCTGTATGCGTTAAAAACACACTCTAAGACACATTAGGTACAAAGTTTTGCCTCTTTAGTGTTAAAACGTCGTCTAGACGTTATTATGGTGTCCCAACATTTATATTCACACCTTAAAGATTATTATTTATCGGTGCACCAAGCAATTAGGCGTATTAATATGCACAGCTTATAACTCCCGAGAAGCAGTTTTAGCAATTATTTGTTGTCTTGTAATTATACCAGACGAGTATGTAATGGCAAATGGAAAAACCAATACATACGCTGCTCAGGTTAACGTCTATCGCTTTCTGTGTTGTCTGTATGCGTTAAAAACACACTCTAAGACACATTAGGTACAAAGTTTTGCCTCTTTAGTGTTAAAACGTCGTCTAGACGTTATTATGGTGTCCCAACATTTATATTCACACCTTAAAGATTATTTATCGGTGCACGAAGCAATTAGGCGTATTAATATGCACAGCTTATAACTCCCGAGAAGCAGTTTTAGCAATTATTTGTGTCTTGTAAATATACCAGACGAGTATGTAATGGCAAACAGAAAAACCGATACATACGCTGCTCAGGTTAAGGTCTATCGCTTTCTGTGGTGTCTGTATGTATTAAAAACACACTCTAAGACACATTAGGTACAAAGTTTTGCCTCTTTAGTGTTAAAACGTCGTCTAGACGTTATTATGGTGTCCCAACATTTATATTTACACCTTGAAAGTTATTGCTCGGTGCACGTAGCAATTAGTCGCATTAATATGCACAGCTTATAACTCCCGAGAAGCAGTTTTAGCAATTATTTTTTGTCTTGTAATTATACCAGACGAGTATGTAATTGCATATAGAAAAACCAATACTTACGCTGCTCAGATAAACGTCTATCGCTTTCTGTGGTGTCTGTATGCGTTAAAAACACACTCTAAGACACACTAGGTACAAAGTTTTGCCTCTTTTGTGTTAAACCGTCGTCTAGACGTTATTATGATGTCCCAACATTTATATTAACACCTTGAAGACTATTTATCGGTGCACGAAGCAGTTAGGCGTATTAATATGCACAGCTTATAACTCCCGAGAAGCAGTTTTAGCAATTATTTGTTGTCTTGTAATTACACCAGACGAGTATGTAATGGCAAATGGAAAAACCAATACATACGCTGCTCAGGTTAACGTCTATCGCTTTCTGTGGTGTCTGTATGCGTTAGAAACACACTCTAAGACACATTAGGTACAAAGCTTTGCCTCTTTAGTGTTAAAACGTCGTCTAGACGTTATTATGGTGTCCCAACATTTATATTTACACCTTGAAGACTATTTATCGGTGCACGAAACAGTTAGGCGTATTAATATGCACAGTTTATAACTACCGAGAAGCAGTTTTAGCAATTATTTGTTGTCTTGTAATTATACCAGACGAGTATGTAATGGCAAATGGAAAAACCAATACATACGCTGCTCAGGTTAACGTCTATCGCTTTCTGTGTTGTCTGTATGCGTTAAAAACACACTCTAAGACACATTAGGTACAAAGTTTTGCCTCTTTAGTGTTAAAACGTCGTCTAGACGTTATTATGGTGTCCCAACATTTATATTCACACCTTAAAGATTATTTATCGGTGCACGAAGCAATTAGGCGTATTAATATGCACAGCTTATAACTCCCGAGAAGCAGTTTTAGCAATTATTTGTGTCTTGTAAATATACCAGACGAGTATGTAATGGCAAACAGAAAAACCGATACATACGCTGCTCAGGTTAAGGTCTATCGCTTTCTGTGGTGTCTGTATGTATTAAAAACACACTCTAAGACACATTAGGTACAAAGTTTTGCCTCTTTAGTGTTAAAACGTCGTCTAGACGTTATTATGGTGTCCCAACATTTATATTTACACCTTGAAAGTTATTGCTCGGTGCACGTAGCAATTAGTCGCATTAATATGCACAGCTTATAACTCCCGAGAAGCAGTTTTAGCAATTATTTTTTGTCTTGTAATTATACCAGACGAGTATGTAATTGCATATAGAAAAACCAATACTTACGCTGCTCAGATAAACGTCTATCGCTTTCTGTGGTGTCTGTATGCGTTAAAAACACACTCTAAGACACACTAGGTACAAAGTTTTGCCTCTTTTGTGTTAAACCGTCGTCTAGACGTTATTATGATGTCCCAACATTTATATTAACACCTTGAAGACTATTTATCGGTGCACGAAGCAGTTAGGCGTATTAATATGCACAGCTTATAACTCCCGAGAAGCAGTTTTAGCAATTATTTGTTGTCTTGTAATTACACCAGACGAGTATGTAATGGCAAATGGAAAAACCAATACATACGCTGCTCAGGTTAACGTCTATCGCTTTCTGTGGTGTCTGTATGCGTTAGAAACACACTCTAAGACACATTAGGTACAAAGCTTTGCCTCTTTAGTGTTAAAACGTCGTCTAGACGTTATTATGGTGTCCCAACATTTATATTTACACCTTGAAGACTATTTATCGGTGCACGAAACAGTTAGGCGTATTAATATGCACAGTTTATAACTACCGAGAAGCAGTTTTAGCAATTATTTGTTGTCTTATAATTATACCAGACGAGTATGTAATGGCAAATGGAAAAACCAATACATACGCTGCTCAGGTTAACGTCTATCGCTTTCTGTGGAGTCTGTATGCGTTAAAAACACACTCTAAGACACATTAGGTACAAAGTTTTGCCTCTATAGTGTTAAAACGTCGTCTAGACGTTATTATGGTGTCCCAACATTTATATTCACACCTTAATTATTTATCGGTGCACGAAGCAATTAGGCGTATTAATATGCACAGCTTATAACTCCCGAGAAGCAGTTTTAGCAATTATTTGTTGTCTTGTAATTATACCAGACGAGTATGTAATGGCAAATGGAAAAACCAAAACATACGCTGCTCAGGTTAACGTCTATCGCTTTCTGTGGTATCTGTATGCGTTAAAAACACACTCTAAGACTCATTAGGTACAAAGTTTTGCCTCTTTAGTGTTAAAACGTCGTCTAGACGTTAGTATAGCGTCCATACATTTACAGTTACACCTTGAAAATTGTTGCTCGGTGTACGAAGCAATTAGGGCTATTAATATGCACAGTTTACAACTGCCGAGAAGCAGTTTTAGCAATTCTTTGATGTCTTGTAATTATACCAGACGAGTATGTAATGGCAAATTGAAAAATCAATACATAAGCTGCTCAGGTAAACGTCTGTCGCTTTCTGTGGTGTCTGTTTGCGTTAAAAACACACTCTAAGACACATTACGTACAAAGTTTTGCCTCTTTAGTGTTAAACCGTCGTCTAGACGTTATTATGGTGTCCCAACATTTATATTTACACCTTGAAGATTATTTATCGGTGCACAAAGCAATTAGGCGTATTAATATGCACAGCTTATAACTCCCGAGAAGCAGTTTTAGCAATTATTTGTGTCTTGTAAATATACCAGACGAGTATGTAATGGCAAACGGAAAAACCGATACATACGCTGCTCAGGTTAAGGTCTATCGCTTTCTGTGGTGTCTGTATGCATTAAAAACACACTCTAAGACACATTAGGTACAAAGTTTTGCCTCTTTAGTGTTAAAACGTCGTCTAGACGTTATTATGGTGTCCCAACATTTATATTTACAACTTGAAGAATATTTATCGGTGCACCAAGCAATTAGGCGTATTAATATGCACAGCTTATAACTCCGGAGAAGCAGTTTTAGCAAGTATTCGTTGTCTTGTAATTATACCAGACGAGTATGTAATGGAAAAAGGAAAAACCAATACATAAGCTGCACAGATTAACGTCTATCGCTTTCTGTGGTGTCTGTATGCGTTAAAAACACACTCTAAGACACATTAGGTACAAAGTTTTGCCTCTTTAGTGTTAAAACGTCGTCTAGACGTTATTATGGTGTCCCAACATTTATATTCACACCTTAAAGATTATTATTTATCGGTGCACCAAGCAATTAGGCGTATTAATATGCACAGCTTATAACTCCCGAGAAGCAGTTTTAGCAATTATTTGTTGTCTTGTAATTATACCAGACGAGTATGTAATGGCAAATGGAAAAACCAATACATACGCTGCTCAGGTTAACGTCTATCGCTTTCTGTGGTGTCTGTATGCGTTAAAAACACACTCTAAGACACATTAGGTACAAAGTTTTGCCTCTTTAGTGTTAAAACGTCGTCTAGACGTTATTATGGTGTCCCAACATTTATATTCACACCTTAAAGATTATTTATCGGTGCACGAAGCAATTAGGCGTATTAATATGCACAGCTTATAACTCCCGAGAAGCAGTTTTAGCAATTATTTGTGTCTTGTAAATATACCAGACGAGTATGTAATGGCAAACAGAAAAACCGATACATACGCTGCTCAGGTTAAGGTCTATCGCTTTCTGTGGTGTCTGTATGTATTAAAAACACACTCTAAGACACATTAGGTACAAAGTTTTGCCTCTTTAGTGTTAAAACGTCGTCTAGACGTTATTATGGTGTCCCAACATTTATATTTACACCTTGAAAGTTATTGCTCGGTGCACGTAGCAATTAGTCGCATTAATATGCACAGCTTATAACTCCCGAGAAGCAGTTTTAGCAATTATTTTTTGTCTTGTAATTATACCAGACGAGTATGTAATTGCATATAGAAAAACCAATACTTACGCTGCTCAGATAAACGTCTATCGCTTTCTGTGGTGTCTGTATGCGTTAAAAACACACTCTAAGACACACTAGGTACAAAGTTTTGCCTCTTTTGTGTTAAACCGTCGTCTAGACGTTATTATGATGTCCCAACATTTATATTAACACCTTGAAGACTATTTATCGGTGCACGAAGCAGTTAGGCGTATTAATATGCACAGCTTATAACTCCCGAGAAGCAGTTTTAGCAATTATTTGTTGTCTTGTAATTACACCAGACGAGTATGTAATGGCAAATGGAAAAACCAATACATACGCTGCTCAGGTTAACGTCTATCGCTTTCTGTGGTGTCTGTATGCGTTAGAAACACACTCTAAGACACATTAGGTACAAAGCTTTGCCTCTTTAGTGTTAAAACGTCGTCTAGACGTTATTATGGTGTCCCAACATTTATATTTACACCTTGAAGACTATTTATCGGTGCACGAAACAGTTAGGCGTATTAATATGCACAGTTTATAACTACCGAGAAGCAGTTTTAGCAATTATTTGTTGTCTTATAATTATACCAGACGAGTATGTAATGGCAAATGGAAAAACCAATACATACGCTGCTCAGGTTAACGTCTATCGCTTTCTGTGGAGTCTGTATGCGTTAAAAACACACTCTAAGACACATTAGGTACAAAGTTTTGCCTCTATAGTGTTAAAACGTCGTCTAGACGTTATTATGGTGTCCCAACATTTATATTCACACCTTAATTATTTATCGGTGCACGAAGCAATTAGGCGTATTAATATGCACAGCTTATAACTCCCGAGAAGCAGTTTTAGCAATTATTTGTTGTCTTGTAATTATACCAGACGAGTATGTAATGGCAAATGGAAAAACCAAAACATACGCTGCTCAGGTTAACGTCTATCGCTTTCTGTGGTATCTGTATGCGTTAAAAACACACTCTAAGACTCATTAGGTACAAAGTTTTGCCTCTTTAGTGTTAAAACGTCGTCTAGACGTTAGTATAGCGTCCATACATTTACAGTTACACCTTGAAAATTGTTGCTCGGTGTACGAAGCAATTAGGGCTATTAATATGCACAGTTTACAACTGCCGAGAAGCAGTTTTAGCAATTCTTTGATGTCTTGTAATTATACCAGACGAGTATGTAATGGCAAATTGAAAAATCAATACATAAGCTGCTCAGGTAAACGTCTGTCGCTTTCTGTGGTGTCTGTTTGCGTTAAAAACACACTCTAAGACACATTACGTACAAAGTTTTGCCTCTTTAGTGTTAAACCGTCGTCTAGACGTTATTATGGTGTCCCAACATTTATATTTACACCTTGAAGATTATTTATCGGTGCACAAAGCAATTAGGCGTATTAATATGCACAGCTTATAACTCCCGAGAAGCAGTTTTAGCAATTATTTGTGTCTTGTAAATATACCAGACGAGTATGTAATGGCAAACGGAAAAACCGATACATACGCTGCTCAGGTTAAGGTCTATCGCTTTCTGTGGTGTCTGTATGCATTAAAAACACACTCTAAGACACATTAGGTACAAAGTTTTGCCTCTTTAGTGTTAAAACGTCGTCTAGACGTTATTATGGTGTCCCAACATTTATATTTACAACTTGAAGAATATTTATCGGTGCACCAAGCAATTAGGCGTATTAATATGCACAGCTTATAACTCCGGAGAAGCAGTTTTAGCAAGTATTCGTTGTCTTGTAATTATACCAGACGAGTATGTAATGGAAAAAGGAAAAACCAATACATAAGCTGCACAGATTAACGTCTATCGCTTTCTGTGGTGTCTGTATGCGTTAAAAACACACTCTAAGACACATTAGGTACAAAGTTTTGCCTCTTTAGTGTTAAAACGTCGTCTAGACGTTATTATGGTGTCCCAACATTTATATTCACACCTTAAAGATTATTATTTATCGGTGCACCAAGCAATTAGGCGTATTAATATGCACAGCTTATAACTCCCGAGAAGCAGTTTTAGCAATTATTTGTTGTCTTGTAATTATACCAGACGAGTATGTAATGGCAAATGGAAAAACCAATACATACGCTGCTCAGGTTAACGTCTATCGCTTTCTGTGGTGTCTGTATGCGTTAAAAACACACTCTAAGACACATTAGGTACAAAGTTTTGCCTCTTTAGTGTTAAAACGTCGTCTAGACGTTATTATGGTGTCCCAACATTTATATTCACACCTTAAAGATTATTTATCGGTGCACGAAGCAATTAGGCGTATTAATATGCACAGCTTATAACTCCCGAGAAGCAGTTTTAGCAATTATTTGTGTCTTGTAAATATACCAGACGAGTATGTAATGGCAAACAGAAAAACCGATACATACGCTGCTCAGGTTAAGGTCTATCGCTTTCTGTGGTGTCTGTATGTATTAAAAACACACTCTAAGACACATTAGGTACAAAGTTTTGCCTCTTTAGTGTTAAAACGTCGTCTAGACGTTATTATGGTGTCCCAACATTTATATTTACACCTTGAAAGTTATTGCTCGGTGCACGTAGCAATTAGTCGCATTAATATGCACAGCTTATAACTCCCGAGAAGCAGTTTTAGCAATTATTTTTTGTCTTGTAATTATACCAGACGAGTATGTAATTGCATATAGAAAAACCAATACTTACGCTGCTCAGATAAACGTCTATCGCTTTCTGTGGTGTCTGTATGCGTTAAAAACACACTCTAAGACACACTAGGTACAAAGTTTTGCCTCTTTTGTGTTAAACCGTCGTCTAGACGTTATTATGATGTCCCAACATTTATATTAACACCTTGAAGACTATTTATCGGTGCACGAAGCAGTTAGGCGTATTAATATGCACAGCTTATAACTCCCGAGAAGCAGTTTTAGCAATTATTTGTTGTCTTGTAATTACACCAGACGAGTATGTAATGGCAAATGGAAAAACCAATACATACGCTGCTCAGGTTAACGTCTATCGCTTTCTGTGGTGTCTGTATGCGTTAGAAACACACTCTAAGACACATTAGGTACAAAGCTTTGCCTCTTTAGTGTTAAAACGTCGTCTAGACGTTATTATGGTGTCCCAACATTTATATTTACACCTTGAAGACTATTTATCGGTGCACGAAACAGTTAGGCGTATTAATATGCACAGTTTATAACTACCGAGAAGCAGTTTTAGCAATTATTTGTTGTCTTATAATTATACCAGACGAGTATGTAATGGCAAATGGAAAAACCAATACATACGCTGCTCAGGTTAACGTCTATCGCTTTCTGTGGAGTCTGTATGCGTTAAAAACACACTCTAAGACACATTAGGTACAAAGTTTTGCCTCTATAGTGTTAAAACGTCGTCTAGACGTTATTATGGTGTCCCAACATTTATATTCACACCTTAATTATTTATCGGTGCACGAAGCAATTAGGCGTATTAATATGCACAGCTTATAACTCCCGAGAAGCAGTTTTAGCAATTATTTGTTGTCTTGTAATTATACCAGACGAGTATGTAATGGCAAATGGAAAAACCAAAACATACGCTGCTCAGGTTAACGTCTATCGCTTTCTGTGGTATCTGTATGCGTTAAAAACACACTCTAAGACTCATTAGGTACAAAGTTTTGCCTCTTTAGTGTTAAAACGTCGTCTAGACGTTATTATGGTGTCCCAACATTTATATTCACACCTTAAAGATTATTTATCGGTGCACGAAGCAATTAGGCGTATTAATATGCACAGCTTATAACTCCCGAGTAGCAGTTTTAGCAATTATTTGTGTCTTGTAAATATACCAGACGAGTATGTAATGGCAAACGGAAAAACCGATACATACGCTGCTCAGGTTAAGGTCTATCGCTTTCTGTGGTGTCTGTATGCATTAAAAACACACTCTAAGACACATTAGGTACAAAGTTTTGCCTCTTTAGTGTTAAAACGTCGTCTAGACGTTATTATGGTGTCCCAACATTTATATTTACACCTTGAAAGTTATTGCTCGATGCACGAAGCAATTAGTCGCATTAATATGCACAGCTTATAACTCCCGAGAAGCAGTTTTAGCAATTATTTTTTGTCTTGTAATTACACCAGACGAGTATGTAATGGCAAATGGAAAAACCAATACATACGCTGCTCAGGTTAACGTCTAATCTTTCTGTGGTGTCTGTATGCGTTAGAAACACACTCAAAGACACATTAGGTACAAAGCTTTGCCTCTTTAGTGTTAAAACGTCGTCTAGACGTTATTATGGTGTCCCAACATTTATATTTACACCTTGAAGACTATTTATCGGTGCACGAAACAGTTAGGCGTATTAATATGCACAGTTTATAACTACCGAGAAGCAGTTTTAGCAATTATTTGTTGTCTTATAATTATACCAGACGAGTATGTAATGGCAAATGGAAAAACCAATACATACGCTGCTCAGGTTAACGTCTATCGCTTTCTGTGGTGTCTGTATGCGTTAAAAACACACTCTAAGACACATTAGGTACAAAGTTTTGCCTCTTTAGTGTTAAAACGTCGTCTAGACGTTATTATAGCGTCCATACATTTACAGTTACACCTTGAAAATTGTTGCTCGGTGTACGAAGCAATTAGGGCTATTAATATGCACAGTTTACAACTGCCGAGAATCAGTTTTAGCAATTCTTTGATGTCTTGTAATTATACCAGACGAGTATGTAATGGCAAATTGAAAAATCAATACATAAGCTGCTCAGGTGAACGTCTGTCGCTTTCTGTGGTGTCTGTATGCGTTAAAAACACACTCTAAGACACATTACGTACAAAGTTTTGCCTCTTTAGTGTTAAAACGTCGTCTAGACGTTATTATAGCGTCCATACATTTACAGTTACACCTTGAAAATTGTTGCTCGGTGTACGAAGCAATCAGGGCTATTAATTTGCACAGTTTACAACTGCCGAGAAGCAGTTTTAGCAATTCTTCGATGTCTTGTAATTATACCAGACGAGTATGTAATGGCAAATTGAAAAATCAATACATAAGCTGCTCAGGTTAACGTCTGTCCCTTTCTGTGGTGTCTGTATGCGTTAAAAACACACTCTAAGACACATTTGGTGCAAAGTTTTGCCTCTTTAGTGTTATACCGTCGTCTAGACGTTATTATGGTGTCCCAACATTTATATTTACACCTTGAAGATTATTTATCGGTGCACAAAGCAATTAGGCGTATTAATATGCACAGCTTATAACTCCCGAGAAGCAGTTTTAGCAAGTATTCGTTGTCTTGTAATTATACCAGACGAGTATGTAATGGAAAAAGGAAAAACCAATACATAAGCTGCACAGATTAACGTCTATCGCTTTCTGTGGTGTCTGTATGCGTTAAAAACACACTCTAAGACACATTAGGTACAAAGTTTTGCCTCCTTAGTGTTAAAACGTCGTCTAGACGTTATTATGGTGTCAGAACATTTATATTTACAACTTGAAGAATATTTATCGGTGCACCAAGCAATTAGGCGTATTAATATGCACAGCTTATAACTCCCGAGAAGCAGTTTTAGCAAGTATTCGTTGTCTTGTAATTATACCAGACGAGTATGTAATGGAAAAAGGAAAAACCAATACATAAGCTGCACAGATTAACGTCTATCGCTTTCTGTGGTGTCTGTATGCGTTAAAAACACACTCTAAGACACATTAGGTACAAAGTTTTGCCTCCTTAGTGTTAAAACGTCGTCTAGACGTTATTATGGTGTCCCAACATTTATATTCACACCTTAATTATTTATCGGTGCACGAAGCAATTAGGCGTATTAATATGCACAGCTTATAACTCCCGAGAAGCAGTTTTAGCAATTATTTGTTGTCTTGTAATTATACCAGACGAGTATGTAATGGCAAATGGAAAAACCAAAACATACGCTGCTCAGGTTAACGTCTATCGCTTTCTGTGGTATCTGTATGCGTTAAAAACACACTCTAAGACTCATTAGGTACAAAGTTTTGCCTCTTTAGTGTTAAAACGTCGTCTAGACGTTATTATGGTGTCCCAACATTTATATTCACACCTTAAAGATTATTTATCGGTGCACGAAGCAATTAGGCGTATTAATATGCACAGCTTATAACTCCCGAGAAGCAGTTTTAGCAATTATTTGTTGTCTTGTAATTATACCAGACGAGTATGTAATGGCAAATGGAAAAACCAATACATACGCTGCTCAGGTTAACGTCTATCGCTTTCTGTGGTGTCTGTATGCGTTAAAAACACACTCGAAGACACATTAGGTACAAAGTTTTGCCTCTTTAGTGTTAAAACGTCGTCTAGACGTTATTATGGTGTCCCAACATTTATATTTACACCTTGAAAGTTATTGCTCCGTGCACGAAGCAATTAGTCGCATTAATATGCACAGCTTATAACTCCCGAGAAGCAGTTTTAGCAAGTATTTGTTGTCTTGTAAATATACCAGACGAGTATGTAATGGCAAATGGAAAAACCAATACATACGCTGCTCAGGTTAACGTCTATCGCTTTCTGTGGTGTCTGTATGCGTTAAAAACACACTCTAAGACACATTAGGTACAAAGTTTTGCCTCTTTAGTGTTAAAACGTCGTCTAGACGTTATTATGGTGTCCCAACATTTATATTCACACTTTAAAGATTATTATTTATCGGTGCACGAAGCAATTAGGCGTATTAATATGCACAGCTTATAACTCCCGAGAAGCAGTTTTAGCAATTATTTGTTGTCTTGTAATTATACCAGACGAGTATGTAATGGCAAATGGAAAAACCAATACATACGCTGCTCAGGTTAACGTCTATCGCTTTCTGTGGTGTCTGTATGCGTTAAAAACACACTCTAAGACACATTAGGTACAAAGTTTTGCCTCTTTAGTGTTAAAACGTCGTCTAGACGTTATTATGGTGTCCCAACATTTATATTCACACCTTAAAGATTATTATCGGTGCACGAAGCAATTAGGCGTATTAATATGCACAGCTTATAACTCCCGAGAAGCAGTTTTAGCAATTATTTGTGTCTTGTAAATATACCAGACGAGTATGTAATGGCAAACGGAAAAACCGATACATACGCTGCTCAGGTTAAGGTCTATCGCTTTCTGTGGTGTCTGTATGCATTAAAAACACACTCTAAGACACATTAGGTACAAAGTTTTGCCTCTTTAGTGTTAAAACGTCGTCTAGACGTTATTATGGTGTCCCAACATTTATATTTACACCTTGAAAGTTATTGCTCGGTGCACGAAGCAATTAGTCGCATTAATATGCACAGCTTATAACTCCCGAGAAGCAGTTTTAGCAATTATTTTTTGTCTTGTAATTATACCAGACGAGTATGTAATTGCATATAGAAAAACCAATACTTACGCTGCTCAGATAATAGTCTATCGCTTTCTGTGGTGTCTGTATGCGTTAAAAACACACTCTAAGACACACTAGGTACAAAGTTTTGCCTCTTTTGTGTTAAACCGTCGTCTAGACGTTATTATGATGTCCCAACATTTATATTTACACCTTGAAGACTATTTATCGGTGCACGAAGCAGTTAGGCGTATTAATATGCACAGCTTATAACTCCCGAGAAGCAGTTTTAGCAATTATTTGTTGTCTTGTAATTACACCAGACGAGTATGTAATGGCAAATGGAAAAACCAATACATACGCTGCTCAGGTTAACGTCTATCGCTTTCTGTGGTGTCTGTATGCGTTAGAAACACACTCTAAGACACATTAGGTACAAAGCTTTGCCTCTTTAGTGTTAAAACGTCGTCTAGACGTTATTATGGTGCCCCAACATTTATATTTACACCTTGAAGACTATTTATCGGTGCACGAAACAGTTAGGCGTATTAATATGCACAGTTTATAACTACCGAGAAGCAGTTTTAGCAATTATTTGTTGTCTTATAATTATACCAGACGAGTATGTAATGGCAAATGGAAAAACCAATACATACGCTGCTCAGGTTAACGTCTATCGCTTTCTGTGGTGTCTGTATGCGTTAAAAACACACTCTAAGACACATTAGGTACAAAGTTTTGCCTCTTTAGTGTTAAAACGTCGTCTAGACGTTATTATAGCGTCCATACATTTACAGTTACACCTTGAAAATTGTTGCTCGGTGAACGAAGCAATTAGGGCTATTAATATGCATAGTTTACAACTGCCGAGAAGCAGTTTTAGCAATTCTTTGATGTCTTGTAATTATACCAGACGAGTATGTAATGGGAAATTGAAAAATCAATACATAAGCTGCTCAGGTGAACGTCTGTCGCTTTCTGTGGTGTCTGTATGCGTTAAAAACACACTCTAAGACACATTAGGTACAAAGTTTTGCCTCTTTAGTGTTAAAACGTCGTCTAGACGTTATTATAGCGTCCATACATTTACAGTTACACCTTGAAAATTGTTGCTCGGTGTACGAAGCAATTAGGGCTATTAATTTGCACAGTTTACAACTGCCGAGAAGCAGTTTTAGCAATTCTTCGATGTCTTGTAATTATACCAGACGAGTATGTAATGGCAAATAAAAAATACAATATAGAAACTGCTCAGGTTAAGGACTATCGCTTTCTGTGGTGTCTATGCGCTAAAAACACACTCTAAGACACATTAGGATACAAAGTTCTTCCTCTTTAGTGTTAAAAAGTCGTCTAGACGTTATTATGGTGTCAGAACATTTATATTTACAACTTGAAGAATATTTATCGGTGCACCAAGCAATTAGGCGTATTAATATGCACAGCTTATAACTCCCGAGAAGCAGTTTTAGCAAGTATTCGTTGTCTTGTAATTATACCAGACGAGTATGTAATGGAAAAAGGAAAAACCAATACATAAGCTGCACAGATTAACGTCTATCGCTTTCTGTGGTGTCTGTATGCGTTAAAAACACACTCTAAGACACATTAGGTACAAAGTTTTGCCTCTTTAGTGTTAAAACGTCGTCTAGACGTTATTATGGTGTCCCAACATTTATATTCACACCTTAATTATTTATCGGTGCACGAAGCAATTAGGCGTATTAATATGCACAGCTTATAACTCCCGAGAAGCAGTTTTAGCAATTATTTGTTGTCTTGTAATTATACCAGACGAGTATGTAATGGCAAATGGAAAAACCAAAACATACGCTGCTCAGGTTAACGTCTATCGCTTTCTGTGGTATCTGTATGCGTTAAAAACACACTCTAAGACTCATTAGGTACAAAGTTTTGCCTCTTTAGTGTTAAAACGTCGTCTAGACGTTATTATGGTGTCCCAACATTTATATTTACACCTTAAAGATTATTTATCGGTGCACGAAGCAATTAGGCGTATTAATATGCACAGCTTATAACTCCCGAGAAGCAGTTTTAGCAATTATTTGTGTCTTGTAAATATACCAGACGAGTATGTAATGGCAAACGGAAAAACCGATACATACGCTGCTCAGGTTAAGGTCTATCGCTTTCTGTGGTGTCTGTATGCATTAAAAACACACTCTAAGACACATTAGGTACAAAGTTTTGCCTCTTTAGTGTTAAAACGTCGTCTAGACGTTATTATGGTGTCCCAACATTTATATTTACACCTTGAAAGTTATTGCTCGGTGCACGAAGCAATTAGTCGCATTAATATGCACAGCTTATAACTCCCGAGAAGCAGTTTTAGCAATTATTTTTTGTCTTGTAATTACACCAGACGAGTATGTAATGGCAAATGGAAAAACCAATACATACGCTGCTCAGGTTAACGTCTATCGCTTTCTGTGGTGTCTGTATGCGTTAGAAACACACTCAAAGACACATTAGGTACAAAGCTTTGCCTCTTTAGTGTTAAAACGTCGTCTAGACGTTATTATGGTGTCCCAACATTTATATTTACACCTTGAAGACTATTTATCGGTGCACGAAACAGTTAGGCGTATTAATATGCACAGTTTATAACTACCGAGAAGCAGTTTTAGCAATTATTTGTTGTCTTATAATTATACCAGACGAGTATGTAATGGCAAATGGAAAAACCAATACATACGCTGCTCAGGTTAACGTCTATCGCTTTCTGTGGTGTCTGTATGCGTTAAAAACACACTCTAAGACACATTAGGTACAAAGTTTTGCCTCTTTAGTGTTAAAACGTCGTCTAGACGTTATTATGGTGTCCCAACATTTATATTCACACCTTAAAGATTATTTATCGGTGAACGAAGCAATTAGGCGTATTAATATGCACAGCTTATAACTCCCGAGAAGCAGTTTTAGCAATTATTTGTGTCTTGTAAATATACCAGACGAGTATGTAATGGCAAACAGAAAAACCGATACATACGCTGCTCAGGTTAAGGTCTATCGCTTTCTGTGGTGTCTGTATGCATTAAAAACACACTCTAAGACACATTAGGTGCAAAGTTTTGCCTCTTTAGTGTTAAAACGTCGTCTAGACGTTATTATGGTGTCCCAACATTTATATTTACACCTTGAAAGTTATTGCTCGGTGCACGAAGCAATTAGTGGCATTAATATGCACAGCTTATAACTCCCGAGAAGCAGTTTTAGCAATTATTTTTTGTCTTGTAATTATACCAGACGAGTATGTAATTGCATATAGAAAAACCAATACTTACGCTGCTCAGATAAACGTCTATCGCTTTCTGTGGTGTCTGTATGCGTTAAAAACACACTTTAAGACACACTAGGTACAAAGTTTTGCCTCTTTTGTGTTAAACCGTCGTCTAGACGTTATTATGATGTCCCAACATTTATATTTACACCTTGAAGACTATTTATCGGTGCACGAAGCAGTTAGGCGTATTAATATGCACAGCTTATAACTCCCGAGAAGCAGTTTTAGCAATTATTTGTTGTCTTGTAATTACACCAGACGAGTATGTAATGGCAAATGGAAAAACCAATACATACGCTGCTCAGGTTAACGTCTATCGCTTTCTGTGGTGTCTGTATGCGTTAGAAACACACTCTAAGACACATTAGGTACAAAGCTTTGCCTCTTTAGTGTTAAAACGTCGTCTAGACGTTATTATGGTGTCCCAACATTTATATTTACACCTTGAAGACTATTTATCGGTGCACGAAACACTTAGGCGTATTAATATGCACAGTTTATAACTACCGAGAAGCAGTTTTAGCAATTATTTGTTGTCTTATAATTATACCAGACGAGTATGTAATGGCAAATGGAAAAACCAATACATACGCTGCTCAGGTTAACGTCTATCGCTTTCTGTGGTGTCTGTATGCGTTAAAAACACACTCTAAGACACATTAGGTACAAAGTTTGCCTCTTTAGTGTTAAAACGTCGTCTAGACGTTATTATAGCGTCCATACATTTACAGTTACACCTTGAAAATTGTTGCTCGGTGTACGAAGCAATTAGGGCTATTAATATGCACAGTTTACAACTGCCGAGAAGCAGTTTTAGCAATTCTTTGATGTCTTGTAATTATACCAGACGAGTATGTAATGGCAAATTGAAAAATCAATACATAAGCTGCTCAGGTAAACGTCTGTCGCTTTCTGTGGTGTCTGTATGCGTTAAAAACACACTCTAAGACACATTACGTACAAAGTTTTGCCTCTTTAGTGTTAAACCGTCGTCTAGACGTTATTATGGTGTCCCAACATTTATATTTACACCTTGAAGATTATTTATCGGTGCACAAAGCAATTAGGCGTATTAATATGCACAGCTTATAACTCCCGAGAAGCAGTTTTAGCAATTATTTGTGTCTTGTAAATATACCAGACGAGTATGTAATGGCAAACGGAAAAACCGATACATACGCTGCTCAGGTTAAGGTCTATCGCTTTCTGTGGTGTCTGTATGCATTAAAAACACACTCTAAGACACATTAGGTACAAAGTTTTGCCTCTTTAGTGTTAAAACGTCGTCTAGACGTTATTATGGTGTCCCAACATTTATATTTACAACTTGAAGAATATTTATCGGTGCACCAAGCAATTAGGCGTATTAATATGCACAGCTTATAACTCCGGAGAAGCAGTTTTAGCAAGTATTCGTTGTCTTGTAATTATACCAGACGAGTATGTAATGGAAAAAGGAAAAACCAATACATAAGCTGCACAGATTAACGTCTATCGCTTTCTGTGGTGTCTGTATGCGTTAAAAACACACTCTAAGACACATTAGGTACAAAGTTTTGCCTCTTTAGTGTTAAAACGTCGTCTAGACGTTATTATGGTGTCCCAACATTTATATTCACACCTTAAAGATTATTATTTATCGGTGCACCAAGCAATTAGGCGTATTAATATGCACAGCTTATAACTCCCGAGAAGCAGTTTTAGCAATTATTTGTTGTCTTGTAATTATACCAGACGAGTATGTAATGGCAAATGGAAAAACCAATACATACGCTGCTCAGGTTAACGTCTATCGCTTTCTGTGTTGTCTGTATGCGTTAAAAACACACTCTAACACACATTAGGTACAAAGTTTTGCCTCTTTAGTGTTAAAAAGTCGTCTAGACGTTATTATGGTGTCCCAACATTTATATTCACACCTTAAAGATTATTTATCGGTGCACGAAGCAATTAGGCGTATTAATATGCACAGCTTATAACTCCCGAGAAGCAGTTTTAGCAATTATTTGTGTCTTGTAAATATACCAGACGAGTATGTAATGGCAAACAGAAAAACCGATACATACGCTGCTCAGGTTAAGGTCTATCGCTTTCTGTGGTGTCTGTATGTATTAAAAACACACTCTAAGACACATTAGGTACAAAGTTTTGCCTCTTTAGTGTTAAAACGTCGTCTAGACGTTATTATGGTGTCCCAACATTTATATTTACACCTTGAAAGTTATTGCTCGGTGCACGAAGCAATTAGTCGCATTAATATGCACAGCTTATAACTCCCGAGAAGCAGTTTTAGCAATTATTTTTTGTCTTGTAATTATACCAGACGAGTATGTAATTGCATATAGAAAAACCAATACTTACGCTGCTCAGATAAACGTCTATCGCTTTCTGTGGTGTCTGTATGCGTTAAAAACACACTCTAAGACACACTAGGTACAAAGTTTTGCCTCTTTTGCGTTAAACCGTCGTCTAGACGTTATTATGATGTCCCAACATTTATATTAACACCTTGAAGACTATTTATCGGTGCACGAAGCAGTTAGGCGTATTAATATGCACAGCTTATAACTCCCGAGAAGCAGTTTTAGCAATTATTTGTTGTCTTGTAATTACACCAGACGAGTATGTAATGGCAAATGGAAAAACCAATACATACGCTGCTCAGGTTAACGTCTATCGCTTTCTGTGGTGTCTGTATGCGTTAGAAACACACTCTAAGACACATTAGGTACAAAGCTTTGCCTCTTTAGTGTTAAAACGTCGTCTAGACGTTATTATGGTGTCCCAACATTTATATTTACACCTTGAAGACTATTTATCGGTGCACGAAACAGTTAGGCGTATTAATATGCACAGTTTATAACTACCGAGAAGCAGTTTTAGCAATTATTTGTTGTCTTATAATTATACCAGACGAGTATGTAATGGCAAATGGAAAAACCAATACATACGCTGCTCAGGTTAACGTCTATCGCTTTCTGTGGAGTCTGTATGCGTTAAAAACACACTCTAAGACACATTAGGTACAAAGTTTTGCCTCTATAGTGTTAAAACGTCGTCTAGACGTTATTATGGTGTCCCAACATTTATATTCACACCTTAATTATTTATCGGTGCACGAAGCAATTAGGCGTATTAATATGCACAGCTTATAACTCCCGAGAAGCAGTTTTAGCAAGTATTCGTTGTCTTGTAATTATACCAGACGAGTATGTAATGGAAAAAGGAAAAACCAATACATAAGCTGCACAGATTAACGTCTATCGCTTTCTGTGGTGTCTGTATGCGTTAAAAACACACTCTATGACACATTAGGTACAAAGTTTTGCCTCTATAGTGTTAAAACGTCGTCTAGACGTTATTATGGTGTCCCAACATTTATATTCACACCTTAATTATTTATCGGTGCACGAAGCAATTAGGCGTATTAATATGCACAGCTTATAACTCCCGAGAAGCAGTTTTAGCAATTATTTGTTGTCTTGTAATTATACCAGACGAGTATGTAATGGCAAATGGAAAAACCAAAACATACGCTGCTCAGGTTAACGTCTATCGCTTTCTGTGGTATCTGTATGCGTTAAAAACACACTCTAAGACTCATTAGGTACAAAGTTTTGCCTCTTTAGTGTTAAAACGTCGTCTAGACGTTATTATGGTGTCCCAACATTTATATTCACACCTTAAAGATTATTTATCGGTGCACGAAGCAATTAGGCGTATTAATATGCACAGCTTATAACTCCCGAGTAGCAGTTTTAGCAATTATTTGTGTCTTGTAAATATACCAGACGAGTATGTAATGGCAAACGGAAAAACCGATACATACGCTGCTCAGGTTAAGGTCTATCGCTTTCTGTGGTGTCTGTATGCATTAAAAACACACTCTAAGACACATTAGGTACAAAGTTTTGCCTCTTTAGTGTTAAAACGTCGTCTAGACGTTATTATGGTGTCCCAACATTTATATTTACACCTTGAAAGTTATTGCTCGGTGCACGAAGCAATTAGTCGCATTAATATGCACAGCTTATAACTCCCGAGAAGCAGTTTTAGCAATTATTTTTTGTCTTGTAATTACACCAGACGAGTATGTAATGGCAAATGGAAAAACCAATACATACGCTGCTCAGGTTAACGTCTAATCTTTCTGTGGTGTCTGTATGCGTTAGAAACACACTCAAAGACACATTAGGTACAAAGCTTTGCCTCTTTAGTGTTAAAACGTCGTCTAGACGTTATTATGGTGTCCCAACATTTATATTTACACCTTGAAGACTATTTATCGGTGCACGAAACAGTTAGGCGTATTAATATGCACAGTTTATAACTACCGAGAAGCAGTTTTAGCAATTATTTGTTGTCTTATAATTATACCAGACGAGTATGTAATGGCAAATGGAAAAACCAATACATACGCTGCTCAGGTTAACGTCTATCGCTTTCTGTGGTGTCTGTATGCGTTAAAAACACACTCTAAGACACATTAGGTACAAAGTTTTGCCTCTTTAGTGTTAAAACGTCGTCTAGACGTTATTATAGCGTCCATACATTTACAGTTACACCTTGAAAATTGTTGCTCGGTGTACGAAGCAATTAGGGCTATTAATATGCACAGTTTACAACTGCCGAGAATCAGTTTTAGCAATTCTTTGATGTCTTGTAATTATACCAGACGAGTATGTAATGGCAAATTGAAAAATCAATACATAAGCTGCTCAGGTGAACGTCTGTCGCTTTCTGTGGTGTCTGTATGCGTTAAAAACACACTCTAAGACACATTACGTACAAAGTTTTGCCTCTTTAGTGTTAAAACGTCGTCTAGACGTTATTATAGCGTCCATACATTTACAGTTACACCTTGAAAATTGTTGCTCGGTGTACGAAGCAATCAGGGCTATTAATTTGCACAGTTTACAACTGCCGAGAAGCAGTTTTAGCAATTCTTCGATGTCTTGTAATTATACCAGACGAGTATGTAATGGCAAATTGAAAAATCAATACATAAGCTGCTCAGGTTAACGTCTGTCCCTTTCTGTGGTGTCTGTATGCGTTAAAAACACACTCTAAGACACATTTGGTGCAAAGTTTTGCCTCTTTAGTGTTATACCGTCGTCTAGACGTTATTATGGTGTCCCAACATTTATATTTACACCTTGAAGATTATTTATCGGTGCACAAAGCAATTAGGCGTATTAATATGCACAGCTTATAACTCCTGAGAAGCAGTTTTAGCAATTATTTGTTGTCTTGTAATTATACCAGACGAGTATGTAATGGCAAATGAAAAAACCAATACATACGCTGCTCAGGTTAACGTCTATTGCTTTCTGTGGTGTCTGTATGCGCTAAAAACACACTCTAAGACACATTAGGATACAAAGTTCTTCCTCTTTAGTGTTAAAAAGTCGTCTAGACGTTATTATGGTGTCAGAACATTTATATTTACAACTTGAAGAATATTTATCGGTGCACCAAGCAATTAGGCGTATTAATATGCACAGCTTATAACTCCCGAGAAGCAGTTTTAGCAAGTATTCGTTGTCTTGTAATTATACCAGACGAGTATGTAATGGAAAAAGGAAAAACCAATACATAAGCTGCACAGATTAACGTCTATCGCTTTCTGTGGTGTCTGTATGCGTTAAAAACACACTCTAAGACACATTAGGTACAAAGTTTTGCCTCCTTAGTGTTAAAACGTCGTCTAGACGTTATTATGGTGTCCCAACATTTATATTCACACCTTAATTATTTATCGGTGCACGAAGCAATTAGGCGTATTAATATGCACAGCTTATAACTCCCGAGAAGCAGTTTTAGCAATTATTTGTTGTCTTGTAATTATACCAGACGAGTATGTAATGGCAAATGGAAAAACCAAAACATACGCTGCTCAGGTTAACGTCTATCGCTTTCTGTGGTATCTGTATGCGTTAAAAACACACTCTAAGACTCATTAGGTACAAAGTTTTGCCTCTTTAGTGTTAAAACGTCGTCTAGACGTTATTATGGTGTCCCAACATTTATATTCACACCTTAAAGATTATTTATCGGTGCACGAAGCAATTAGGCGTATTAATATTCACAGCTTATAACTCCCGAGAAGCAGTTTTAGCAATTATTTGTTGTCTTGTAATTATACCAGACGAGTATGTAATGGCAAATGGAAAAACCAATACATACGCTGCTCAGGTTAACGTCTATCGCTTTCTGTGGTGTCTGTATGCGTTAAAAACACACTCGAAGACACATTAGGTACAAAGTTTTGCCTCTTTAGTGTTAAAACGTCGTCTAGACGTTATTATGGTGTCCCAACATTTATATTTACACCTTGAAAGTTATTGCTCCGTGCACGAAGCAATTAGTCGCATTAATATGCACAGCTTATAACTCCCGAGAAGCAGTTTTAGCAAGTATTTGTTGTCTTGTAAATATACCAGACGAGTATGTAATGGCAAATGGAAAAACCAATACATACGCTGTTCAGGTTAACGTCTATCGCTTTCTGTGGTGTCTGTATGCGTTAAAAACACACTCTAAGACACATTAGGTACAAAGTTTTGCCTCTTTAGTGTTAAAACGTCGTCTAGACGTTATTATGGTGTCCCAACATTTATATTTACACCTTGAAAGTTATTGCTCCGTGCACGAAGCAATTAGTCGCATTAATATGCACAGCTTATAACTCCCGAGAAGCAGTTTTAGCAAGTATTTGTTGTCTTGTAAATATACCAGACGAGTATGTAATGGCAAATGGAAAAACCAATACATACGCTGTTCAGGTTAACGTCTATCGCTTTCTGTGGTGTCTGTATGCGTTAAAAACACACTCTAAGACACATTAGGTACAAAGTTTTGCCTCTTTAGTGTTAAAACGTCGTCTAGACGTTATTATGGTGTCCCAACATTTATATTCACACTTTAAAGATTATTATTTATCGGTGCACGAAGCAATTAGGCGTATTAATATGCACAGCTTATAACTCCCGAGAAGCAGTTTTAGCAATTATTTGTTGTCTTGTAATTATACCAGACGAGTATGTAATGGCAAATGGAAAAACCAATACATACGCTGCTCAGGTTAACGTCTATCGCTTTCTGTGGTGTCTGTATGCGTTAAAAACACACTCTAAGACACATTAGGTACAAAGTTTTGCCTCTTTAGTGTTAAAACGTCGTCTAGACGTTATTATGGTGTCCCAACATTTATATTCACACCTTAAAGATTATTTATCGGTGCACGAAGCAATTAGGCGTATTAATATGCACAGCTTATAACTCCCGAGAAGCAGTTTTAGCAATTATTTGTGTCTTGTAAATATACCAGACGAGTATGTAATGGCAAACGGAAAAACCGATACATACGCTGCTCAGGTTAAGGTCTATCGCTTTCTGTGGTGTCTGTATGCATTAAAAACACACTCTAAGACACATTAGGTACAAAGTTTTGCCTCTTTAGTGTTAAAACGTCGTCTAGACGTTATTATGGTGTCCCAACATTTATATTTACACCTTGAAAGTTATTGCTCGGTGCACGAAGCAATTAGTCGCATTAATATGCACAGCTTATAACTCCCGAGAAGCAGTTTTAGCAATTATTTTTTGTCTTGTAATTATACCAGACGAGTATGTAATTGCATATAGAAAAACCAATACTTACGCTGCTCAGATAATAGTCTATCGCTTTCTGTGGTGTCTGTATGCGTTAAAAACACACTCTAAGACACACTAGGTACAAAGTTTTGCCTCTTTTGTGTTAAACCGTCGTCTAGACGTTATTATGATGTCCCAACATTTATATTTACACCTTGAAGACTATTTATCGGTGCACGAAGCAGTTAGGCGTATTAATATGCACAGCTTATAACTCCCGAGAAGCAGTTTTAGCAATTATTTGTTGTCTTGTAATTACACCAGACGAGTATGTAATGGCAAATGGAAAAACCAATACATACGCTGCTCAGGTTAACGTCTATCGCTTTCTGTGGTGTCTGTATGCGTTAGAAACACACTCTAAGACACATTAGGTACAAAGCTTTGCCTCTTTAGTGTTAAAACGTCGTCTAGACGTTATTATGGTGCCCCAACATTTATATTTACACCTTGAAGACTATTTATCGGTGCACGAAACAGTTAGGCGTATTAATATGCACAGTTTATAACTACCGAGAAGCAGTTTTAGCAATTATTTGTTGTCTTATAATTATACCAGACGAGTATGTAATGGCAAATGGAAAAACCAATACATACGCTGCTCAGGTTAACGTCTATCGCTTTCTGTGGTGTCTGTATGCGTTAAAAACACACTCTAAGACACATTAGGTACAAAGTTTTGCCTCCTTAGTGTTAAAACGTCGTCTAGACGTTATTATAGCGTCCATACATTTACAGTTACACCTTGAAAATTGTTGCTCGGTGAACGAAGCAATTAGGGCTATTAATATGCATAGTTTACAACTGCCGAGAAGCAGTTTTAGCAATTCTTTGATGTCTTGTAATTATACCAGACGAGTATGTAATGGAAAATTGAAAAATCAATACATAAGCTGCTCAGGTGAACGTCTGTCGCTTTCTGTGGTGTCTGTATGCGTTAAAAACACACTCTAAGACACATTAGGTACAAAGTTTTGCCTCTTTAGTGTTAAAACGTCGTCTAGACGTTATTATAGCGTCCATACATTTACAGTTACACCTTGAAAATTGTTGCTCGGTGTACGAAGCAATTAGGGCTATTAATTTGCACAGTTTACAACTGCCGAGAAGCAGTTTTAGCAATTCTTCGATGTCTTGTAATTATACCAGACGAGTATGTAATGGCAAATTGAAAAATCAATACATAAGCTGCTCAGGTTAACGTCTGTCGCTTTCTGTGGTGTCTGTATGCGTTTAAAACACACTCTAAGACACATTTGGTACGAAGTTTTGCCTTTTTAGTGTTAAACCGTCGTCTAGACGTTATTATGGTGTCCCAACATTTATATTTACACCTTGAAGATTATTTATCGGTGCACAAAGCATTTAGGCGTATTAATATGCACAGCTTATAACTCCCGAGAAGCAGTTTTAGCAATTATTTGTTGTCTTGTAATTATACCAGACAAGTATGTAATGGCAAATGAAAAAACCAATACATACGCTGCTCAGGTTAACGTCTATCGCTTTCTGTGGTGTCTGTATGCGTTAAAAACACACTCTAAGACACATTAGGTACAAAGTTTTGCCTATTTAGTGTTAAAACGTCGTCTAGACGTTATTATGGTGTCCCAACATTTATATTTACACCTTGAAGATTATTTATCGGTGCACCAAGCAATTAGGCGTATTAATATGCACAGCTTATAACTCCCGAGACGCAGTTTTAGCAATTATTCGATGTCTTGTAATTATACCAGACGAGTATGTCACGGCAAATAGAAAACCCAATACATAAGCTGCTCAGGTTAACGTCTGTCGCTTTCTGTGGTGTCTGAATGCGTTAAAAACAACTCTCTAAGACAAACTATATTCAAAGTTCTGCCCCTTTAGTGTAAAAGGTCGTCTAGAGATTATTATGGCGTCCCAACATTTATATTTACTCCTTGAAAATTTTTACTCCTTGCATGAGGCAATAAGGGGTGTTAATATGCACAGTTTACAACTCCCGGGAAGCAGTTTTTGCAATTCTTCGACGTCTTGTAATTATACCAGGCGAGTATGTAATGGAAAATAGGAAATACAATGCAGTAGCATCTCAGATTAACGTCTATCGCTTTCGGTGGTGTCTGTCAGGGATAATACAATCTCTAAGACAAATTAGGATCAAAGTTCTTTCTCTTTAGTGTTAAAACGTCGTCTAGCAGTTATTATAGCATCTTAACATTTATAGTTAAAACTTAAAAATTGTTACCCAGATGAGGCAATTAGAGGTGCTAATATGCACAGTTAATACAGCCGGGAAAAGTTTTAGCAATTCTTTGATGGCTTGTAATTATACGTGACAGTGAGTATGTAATGGCAAATAAAAAATACAATATAGAAACTGCTCAGGTTAAGGACTATCGCTTTCTGTGGTGTCTATGCGCTAAAAACACACTCTAAGACACATTAGGATACAAAGTTCTTCCTCTTTAGTGTTAAAAAGTCGTCTAGACGTTATTATGGTGTCAGAACATTTATATTTACAACTTGAAGAATATTTATCGGTGCACCAAGCAATTAGGCGTATTAATAATATGCACAGCTTATAACTCCCGAGAAGCAGTTTTAGCAAGTATTCGTTGTCTTGTAATTATACCAGACGAGTATGTAATGGAAAAAGGAAAAACCAATACATAAGCTGCACAGATTAACGTCTATCGCTTTCTGTGGTGTCTGTATGCGTTAAAAACACACTCTAAGACACATTAGGTACAAAGTTTTGCCTCTTTAGTGTTAAAACGTCGACTAGACGTTATTATGGTGTCCCAACATTTATATGCAAACCTTAATTATTTATCGGTGCACGAAGCAATTAGGCGTATTAATATGCACAGCTTATAACTCCCGAGAAGCAGTTTTAGCAATTATTTGTTGTCTTGTAATTATACCAGACGAGTATGTAATGGCAAATGGAAAAACCAAAACATACGCTGCTCAGGTTAACGTCTATCGCTTTCTGTGGTATCTGTATGCGTTAAAAACACACTCTAAGACTCATTAGGTACAAAGTTTTGCCTCTTTAGTGTTAAAACGTCGTCTAGACGTTATTATGGTGTCCCAACATTTATATTCACACCTTAAAGATTATTTATCGGTGCACGAAGCAATTAGGCGTATTAATATGCACAGCTTATAACTCCCGAGAAGCAGTTTTAGCAATTATTTGTTGTCTTGTAATTATACCAGACGAGTATGTAATGGCAAATGGAAAAACCAATACATACGCTGCTCAGGTTAACGTCTATCGCTTTCTGTGGTGTCTGTATGCGTTAAAAACACACTCTAAGACACATTAGGTACAAAGTTTTGCTTCTTTAGTGTTAAAACGTCGTCTAGACGTTATTATGGTGTCTCAACATTTATATTTAAACCTTGAAAGTTATTGCTCCGTGCACGAAGCAATTAGTCGCATTAATATGCACAGCTTATAACTCCGAAAAGCAGTTTTAGCAAGTATTTGTTGTCTTGTAAGTATTCCAGACGAGTATGTAATGGCAAATGGATAAACCAATACATACGCTGCTCAGGTTAACGTCTATCGCTTTCTGTGGTGTCTGTATGCGTTAAAAACACACTCGAAGACACATTAGGTACAAAGTTTTGCCTCTTTAGTGTTAAAACGTCGTCTAGACGTTATTATGGTGTCCCAACATTTATATTTACACCTTGAAAGTTATTGCTCCGTGCACAAAGCAATTAGTCGCATTAATATGCACAGCTTATAACTCCCGAGAAGCAGTTTTAGCAAGTATTTGTTGTCTTGTAAATATACCAGAGGAGTATGTAATGGCAAATGGAAAAACCAATACATACGCTGCTCAGGTTAACGTCTATCGCTTTCTGTGGTGTCTGTATGAGTTAAAAACACACTCTAAGACACATTAGGTACAAAGTTTTGCCTCTTTAGTGTTAAAACGTCGTCTAGACGTTATTATGGTGTCCCAACATTTATATTCACACCTTAAAGATTATTTATCGGTGCACGAAGCAATTAGGCGTATTAATATGCACAGCTTATAACTCCCGAGAAGCAGTTTTAGCAATTATTTGTTGTCTTGTAATTATACCAGACGAGTATGTAATGGCAAATGGAAAAACCAATACATACGCTGCTCAGGTTAACGTCTATCGCTTTCTGTGGTGTCTGTATGCGTTAAAAACACACTCTAAGACACATTAGGTACAAAGTTTTGCCTCTTTAGTGTTAAAACGTCGTCTAGACGTTATTATGGTGTCCCAACATTTATATTTACACCTTGAAAGTTATTGCTCCGTGCACGAAGCAATTAGTCGCATTAATATGCACAGCTTATAACTCCCGAGAAGCAGTTTTAGCAAGTATTTGTTGTCTTGTAAATATACCAGACGAGTATGTAATGGCAAATGGAAAAACCAATACATACGCTGCTCAGGTTAACGTCTATCGCTTTCTGTGGTGTCTGTATGCGTTAAAAACACACTCTAAGACACATTAGGTACAAAGTTTTGCCTCTTTAGTGTTAAAACGTCGTCTAGACCTTATTATGGTGTCCCAACATTTATATTTAAACCTTGAAAGTTATTGCTCCGTGCACGAAGCAATTAGTCGCATTAATATGCACAGCTTATAACTCCCGAGAAGCAGTTTTAGCAAGTATTTGTTGTCTTGTAAATATACCAGACGAGTATGTAATGGCAAATGGAAAAACCAATACATACGCTGCTCAGGTTAACGTGTATCGCTTTCTGTGGTGTCTGTATGCGTTAAAAACACACTCTAAGACACATTAGGTACAAAGTTTTGCCTCTTTAGTGTTAAAACGTCGTCTAGACGTTATTATGGTGTCCCAACATTTATATTCACACCTTAAAAATTATTTATCGGTGCACGAAGCAATTAGGCGTATTAATATGCACAGCTTATAACTCCCGAGAAGCAGTTTTAGCAATTATTTGTTGTCTTGTAATTATACCAGACGAGTATGTAATGGCAAATGGAAAAACCAATACATACGCTGCTCAGGTTAACGTCTATCGCTTTCTGTGGTGTCTGTATGCGTTAAAAACACACTCTAAGACACATTAGGTACAAAGTTTTGCCTCTTTAGTGTTAAAACGTCGTCTAGACGTTATTATGGTGTCCCAACATTTATATTCACACCTTAAAAATTATTTATCGGTGCACGAAGCAATTAGGCGTATTAATATGCACAGCTTATAACTCCCGAGAAGCAGTTTTAGCAATTATTTGTTGTCTTGTAATTATACCAGACGAGTATGTAATGGCAAATGGAAAAACCAATACATACGCTGCTCAGGTTAACGTCTATCGCTTTCTGTGGTGTCTGTATGCGTTAAAAACACACTCTAAGACACATTAGGTACAAAGTTTTGCCTCTTTAGTGTTAAAACGTCGTCTAGACGTTATTATGGTGTCCCAACATTTATATTTACACCTTGAAAGTTATTGCTCCGTGCACGAAGCAATTAGTCGCATTAATATGCACAGCTTATAACTCCCGAGAAGCAGTTTTAGCAAGTATTTGTTGTCTTGTAAATATACCAGACGAGTATGTAATGGCAAATGGAAAAACCAATACATACGCTGCTCAGGTTAACGTCTATCGCTTTCTGTGGTGTCTGTATGCGTTAAAAACACACTCTAAGACACATTAGGTACAAAGTTTTGCCTCTTTAGTGTTAAAACGTCGTCTAGACGTTATTATGGTGTCCCAACATTTATATTTAAACCTTGAAAGTTATTGCTCCTTGCACGAAGCAATTAGTCGCATTAATATGCACAGCTTATAACTCCCGAGAAGCAGTTTTAGCAAGTATTTGTTGTCTTGTAAATATACCAGACGAGTATGTAATGGCAAATGGAAAAACCAATACATACGCTGCTCAGGTTAACGTCTATCGCTTTCTGTGGTGTCTGTATGCGTTAAAAACACACTCTAAGACACATTAGGTACAAAGTTTTGCCTCTTTAGTGTTAAAACGTCGTCTAGACGTTATTATGGTGTCCCAACATTTATATTTACACCTTGAAAGTTATTGCTCCGTGCACGAAGCAATTAGTCGCATTAATATGCACAGCTTATAACTCCCGAGAAGCAGTTTTAGCAAGTATTTGTTGTCTTGTAAATATACCAGAGGAGTATGTAATGGCAAATCGAAAAACCAATACATACGCTGCTCAGGTTAACGTCTATCGCTTTCTGTGGTGTCTGTATGCGTTAAAAACACACTCTAAGACACATTAGGTACAAAGTTTTGCCTCTTTAGTGTTAAAACGTCGTCTAGACGTTATTATGGTGTCTCAACATTTATATTTACACCTTGAAAGTTATTGCTCCGTGCACGAAGCAATTAGTCGCATTAATATGCACAGCTTATAACTCCCGAGAAGCAGTTTTAGCAATTATTTGTTGTCTTGTAATTATACCAGACGAGTATGTAATGGCAAATGGAAAAACCAATACATACGCTGCTCAGGTTAACGTCTATCGCTTTCTGTGGTGTCTGTATGCGTTAAAAACACACTCTAAGACACATTAGGTACAAAGTTTTGCCTCTTTAGTGTTAAAACGTCGTCTAGACGTTATTATGGTGTCCCAACATTTATATTTACACCTTGAAAGTTATTGCTCCGTGCACGAAGCAATTAGTCGCATTAATATGCACAGCTTATAACTCCCGAGAAGCAGTTTTAGCAAGTATTTGTTGTCTTGTAAATATACCAGACGAGTATGTAATGGCAAATGGAAAAACCAATACATACGCTGCTCAGGTTAACGTCTATCGCTTTCTGTGGTGTCTGTATGCGTTAAAAACACACTCTAAGACACATTAGCTACAAAGTTTTGCCTCTTTAGTGTTAAAACGTCGTCTAGACGTTATTATGGTGTCCCAACATTTATATTTAAACCTTGAAAGTTATTGCTCCTTGCACGAAGCAATTAGTCGCATTAATATGCACAGCTTATAACTCCCGAGAAGCAGTTTTAGCAAGTATTTGTTGTCTTGTAAATATACCAGACGAGTATGTAATGGCAAATGGAAAAACCAATACATACGCTGCTCAGGTTAACGTCTATCGCTTTCTGTGGTGTCTGTATGCGTTAAAAACACACTCTAAGACACATTAGGTACAAAGTTTTGCCTCTTTAGTGTTAAAACGTCGTCTAGACGTTATTATGGTGTCCCAACATTTATATTTACACCTTGAAAGTTATTGCTCCGTGCACGAAGCAATTAGTCGCATTAATATGCACAGCTTATAACTCCCGAGAAGCAGTTTTAGCAAGTATTTGTTGTCTTGTAAATATACCAGAGGAGTATGTAATGGCAAATCGAAAAACCAATACATACGCTGCTCAGGTTAACGTCTATCGCTTTCTGTGGTGTCTGTATGCGTTAAAAACACACTCTAAGACACATTAGGTACAAAGTTTTGCCTCTTTAGTGTTAAAACGTCGTGTAGACGTTATTATGGTGTCTCAACATTTATATTTACACCTTGAAAGTTATTGCTCCGTGCACGAAGCAATTAGTCGCATTAATATGCACAGCTTATAACTCCCGAGAAGCAGTTTTAGCAATTATTTGTTGTCTTGTAATTATACCAGACGAGTATGTAATGGCAAATGGAAAAACCAATACATACGCTGCTCAGGTTAACGTCTATCGCTTTCTGTGGTGTCTGTATGCGTTAAAAACACACTCTAAGACACATTAGGTACAAAGTTTTGCCTCTTTAGTGTTAAAACGTCGTCTAGACGTTATTATGGTGTCCCAACATTTATATTCACACCTTAAAGATTATTTATCGGTGCACGAAGCAATTAGGCGTATTAATATGCACAGCTTATAACTCCCGAGAAGCAGTTTTAGCAATTATTTGTTGTCTTGTAATTATACCAGACGAGTATGTAATGGCAAATGGAAAAACCAATACATACGCTGCTGAGGTTAACGTCTATCGCTTTCTGTGGTGTCTGTATGCATTAAAAACACACTCTAAGACACATTAGGTACAAAGTTTTGCCTCTTTAGTGTTAAAACGTCGTCTAGACGTTATTATGGTGTCCCAACATTTATATTTAAACCTTGAAAGTTATTGCTCCGTGCACGAAGCAATTAGTCGCATTAATATGCACAGCTTATAACTCCCGAGAAGCAGTTTTAGCAAGTATTTGTTGTCTTGTAAATATACCAGACGAGTATGTAATGGCAAATGGAAAAACCAATACATACGCTGCTCAGGTTAACGTCTATCGCTTTCTGTGGTGTCTGTATGCGTTAAAAACATACTCTAAGACACATTAGGTACAAAGTTTTGCCTCTTTAGTGTTAAAACGTCGTCTAGACGTTATTATGGTGTCCCAACATTTATATTTAAACCTTGAAAGTTATTGCTCCGTGCACGAAGCAATTAGTCGCATTAATATGCACAGCTTATAACTCCCGAGAAGCAGTTTTAGCAAGTATTTGTTGTCTTGTAAATATACCAGACGAGTATGTAATGGCAAATGGAAAAACCAATACATACGCTGCTCAGGTTAACGTCTATCGCTTTCTGTGGTGTCTGTATGCGTTAAAAACACACTCTAAGACACATTAGGTACAAAGTTTTGCCTCTTTAGTGTTAAAACGTCGTCTAGACGTTATTATGGTGTCCCAGCATTTATATTTACACCTTGAAAGTTATTGCTCCGTGCACGAAGCAATTAGTCGCATTAATATGCACAGCTTATAACTCCCGAGAAGCAGTTTTAGCAAGTATTTGTTGTCTTGTAAATATACCAGACGAGTATGTAATGGCAAATGGAAAAACCAATACATACGCTGCTCAGGTTAACGTCTATCGCTTTTTGTGGTTTTTGTATGCGTTAAAAACACACTCTAAGACACATTAGGTACAAAGTTTTGCCTCTTTAGTGTTAAAACGTCGTCTAGACGTTATTATGGTGTCCCAACATTTACATTTACACCTTGAAAGTTATTGCTCCGTGCACGAAGCAATTAGTCGCATTAATATGCACAGTTTATAACTCCCGAGAAGCAGTTTTAGCAAGTATTTGTTGTCTTGTAAATATACCAGACGAGTATGTAATGGCAAATGGAAAAACCAATACATACGCTGCTCAGGTTAACGTCTATCGCTTTCTGTGGTGTCTGTATGCGTTAAAAACACACTCTAAGACACATTAGGTACAAAGTTTTGCCTCTTTAGTGTTAAAACGTCGTCTAGACGTTATTATGGTGTCCCAGCATTTATATTTACACCTTGAAAGTTATTGCTCCGTGCACGAAGCAATTAGTCGCATTAATATGCACAGCTTATAACTCCCGAAAAGCAGTTTTAGCAAGTATTTGTTGTCTGGTAAATATACCAGACGAGTATGTAATGGCAAATGGAAAAACCAATACATACGCTGCTCAGGTTAACGTCTATCGCTTTCTGTGGTATCTGTATGCGTTAAAAACACACTCTAAGACACATTAGGTACAAAGTTTTGCCTCTTTAGTGTTAAAACGTCGTTTAGACGTTATTATGGTGTCCCAACATTTATATTTAAACCTTGAAAGTTATTGCTCCGTGCACGAAGCAATTAGTCGCATTAATATGCACAGCTTATAACTCCCGAGAAGCAGTTTTAGCAAGTATTTGTTGTCTTGTAAATATACCAGACGAGTATGTAATGGCAAATGGAAAAACCAATACATACGCTGCTCAGGTTAACGTCTATCGCTTTCTGTGGTGTCTGTATGCGTTAAAAACACACTCTAAGACACATTAGGTACAAAGTTTTGCCTCTTTAGTGTTAAAACGTCGTCTAGACGTTATTATGGTGTCCCAACATTTATATTTACACCTTGAAAGTTATTGCTCCGTGCACGAAGCAATTAGTCGCATTAACATGCACAGCTTATAACTCCCGAGAAGCAGTTTTAGCAAGTATTTGTTGTCTTGTAAATATACCAGACGAGTATGTAATGGCAAATGGAAAAACCAATACATACGCTGCTCAGGTTAACGTCTATCGCTTTCTGTGGTGTCTGTATGCGTTAAAAACACACTCTAAGATACATTAGGTACAAAGTTTTGCCTCTTTAGTGTTAAACCGTCGTCTAGACGTTATTATGGTGTCCCAACATTTATATTTACACCTTGAAAGTTATTGCTCCGTGCACGAAGCAATTAGTCGCATTAATATGCACAGCTTATAACTCCCGAGAAGCAGTTTTAGCAAGTATTTGTTGTCTTGTAAATATACCAGACGAGTATGTAATGGCAAATGGAAAAACCAATACATACGCTGCTCAGGTTAACGTCTATCGCTTTCTGTGGTGTTGTATGCGTTAAAAACACACTCTAAGACACATTAGGTACAAAGTTTTGCCTCTTTAGTGTTAAAACGTCGTCTAGACGTTATTATGGTGTCCCAACATTTATATTTACACCTTGAAAGTTATTGCTCCGTGCACGAAGCAATTAGTCGCATTAATATGCACAGTTTATAACTCCCGAGAAGCAGTTTTAGCAATTATTTTTTGTCTTGTAATTATACCAGACGAGTATGTAATTGCAAATGGAAAAACCAATACATACGCTGCTCAGGTTAACGTCTATCGCTTTCTGTGGTGTCTGTATGCGTTAAAAACACACTCTAAGACACATTAGGTACAAAGTTTTGCCTCTTTAGTGTTAAACCGTCGTCTAGACGTTATTATGGTGTCCCAACATTTATGTTTACACCTTGAAGGCTATTTATCGGTGCACGAAGCAGTTAGGCGTATTAATATGCACAGCTTATAACTCCCGAGAAGCAGTTTTAGCAATTATTTGTTGTCTTGTAATTATACCAGACGAGTATGTAATGGCAAATGGAAAAACCAATACATACGCTGCTCAGGTTAACGTCTATCGCTTTCTGTGGTGTCTGTATGCGTTAAAAACACACTCTAAGACACATTAGGTACAAAGTTTTGCCTCTTTAGTGTTAAAACGTCGTCTAGACGTTATTATAGCGTCCATACATTTGCAGTTACACCTTGAAAATTGTTGCTCGGTGTACGAAGCTATTAGGGCTATTAATATGCACAGTTTACAACTGCCGAGAAGCAGTTTTAGCAATTCTTCGATGTCTTGTAATTATACCAGACGAGTATGTAATGGCAAATTGAAAAATCAATACATAAGCTGCTCAGGTTAACGTCTTTCGCTATCTGTGGTGTCTGTATGCGTTAAAAACACACTCTAAGACACATTAGGTACAAAGTTTTGCTTCTTTAGTGGTAAAACGTCGTCTAGACGTTATTATAGCGTCCATACATTTACATTTACACCTTGAAAATTGTTGCTCGGTGTACGAAGCAATTAGGGCTATTAATATGCACAGTTTCCAACTGCCGAGAAGCAGTTTTAGCAATTCTTCGATGTCTTGTAATTATACCAGACGAGTATGTAATGGCAAATTGAAAAATCAATACATAAGCTGCTCAGGTTAACGTCTGTCGCTTTCTGTGGTGTCTGTATGCGTTAAAAACACACTCTAAGACACATTAGGTACAAAGTTTTGCTTCTTTAGTGTTAAACCGTCGTCTAGACGTTATTATGGTGTCCCAACATTTATATTTACACCTTGAAGATTATTTATCGGTGCACAAAGCAATTAGGCGTATTAATATGCACAGCTTATAACTCCCGAGAAGCAGTTTTAGCAATTATTTGTTGTCTTGTAATTATACCAGACGAGTATGTAATGGCAAATGAAAAAACCAATACATACGCTGCTCAGGTTAACGTCTATCGCTTTCTGTGGTGTCTGTATGCGTTAAAAACACACTCTAAGACACATTAGGTACAAAGTTTTGCCTATTTAGTGTCTAGACGTTATTATGGTGTCCCAACATTTATATTTACACCTTGAAGATTATTTATCGGTGCACCAAGCAATTAGGCGTATTAATATGCACAGCTTATAACTCCCGAGAAGCAGTTTTAGCAATTATTCGATGTCTTGTAATTATACCAGACGAGTATGTCACGGCAAATAGAAAACCCAATACATAAGCTGCTCAGGTTAACGTCTGTCGCTTTCTGTGGTGTCTGAATGCGTTAAATACAACTCTCTAAGACAAACTATATTCAAAGTTCTGCCCCTTTAGTGTAAAAGGTCGTCTAGAGATTATTATGGCGTCCCAACATTTATATTTACTCCTTGAAAATTTTTACTCCTTGCATGAGGCAATAAGGGGTGTTAATATGCACAGTTTTTGCAATTCTTCGACGTCTTGTAATTATACCAGACGAGTATGTAATGGAAAATAGGAAATATAATGCAGTAGCTCCTCAGATTAACGTCTATCGCTTTCGGTGGTGTCTGTCAGGGAACATACAATCTCTAAGACAAATTAGGATCAAAGTTCTGTCTCTTTAGTGTTAAAACGTCGTCTAGCAGTTATTATAGCATCTTAACATTTATAGTTACAACTTAAAAATTGTTACCCAGATGAGGCAATTAGAGGTGTTAATATGCACAGTTAATACAGCCGGGAAAAAGTTTTAGCAATTCTTTGATGGCTTGTAATTATACGTGACAGTGAGTATGTAATGGCAAATAAAAAATACAATATAGAAACTGCTCAGGTTAAGGACTATCGCTTTCTGTGGTGTCTTTAGGCTCTAAAAACACACTCTAAGACACATTAGGATCAAAGTTCTTCCTCTTTAGTGTTAAAAAGTCGTCTAGAGGTCATTATGGCGTCCCAACATTTATATTTACTCCTTGAAAATTGTTACTCGGTGCATTAGGCAGTTAGGGGTGTTAATATGCACATTTTACGACTCCGGGAAGCAGTTTTAGCAATTCCTCGATGTCTTGTAATGATACGTACCAGACGAGTATGTAATAGCAAATTGAAAATACAATATAGAATCTGCTCAGCTTAAAGTCTATCGCTTTCTGTGGTTTCTTTATGCGCTAAAAACACACTCTAACACGCTTTAGGATCAAAGTCTAGAAGTTATTATAGCGTCTTAACATTTATAGTTACAACTTAAAAATTGTTACTAGGTAGATGAGGCAATTCGGTGTTTTCCATTTTTTTGAAAAATATGCAGGAAGACAGGTCAACAGCCAATTATACGAAAAACAAAAGAAAAAGAAAAATAAAAAAATTTTGTATCAGTTATTCCACCCTCAAATTCAAATTCAGAAATTTGCCGCGTAAAAGACCAGCGCCAACATGGCGGGTGGCATACGTCACTACTCATATCGGAGTCACTGGACGTGCCATGATTCTATTGTAACAATGTTTATGTGAGGTCGTGGGAAGTTTTATATATATACATTTTTATTCATCAGTTTTCATTATTTTCGATCGATTTTCATAAAAATAAGTTAGTAAGACACAAAATAAGTGGTGTTTTGTACCGGCATGTACGAGTAATTCTGTAAGTACACCAGGAAAGATATTTCTTTATGTGCCCCAGGATTTTTCTCGAAAAAAGAAATGGTTCAAAGCTGCTAGAAGAGATATGCCTAAGTCGAAATCAATGTTTTACTGCTGTGAAGATCATTTGAAGGTGAGTCTATCTACCAAGGGCAACTTTTCGAATTTATAGAGTAGTATGATAAGTTTTTTACTTCCTTTTACTATAAAGAAAGTATTGGATTCACCTCAAGAATTCGAAATTGAGTTTTCAACAGATCTTCACGTTTTAGAGTCACTTGATCCCAAAAACAATTTGTTTTTCATTGGTCTGTCTGTTTGTCTGTCTGTCTGTGTATCTGTGAACAGAATATCTCAAAAATGAAAAGAGGTATGGCGTTGAAACTTCGTATATAAGTTTTCTGTAGTATGTAGATCAAAGAGCAAGCTTTTGAAGAAAATCGCATAACCGGAAGTAGGCGTTTACTCTTGTGATTTTTCAGTTTATTTCGATTTTTTCAAAAACGGCTCTAACAATTTTTTTCAAACTTTACATTTTTATTACATTTTTAATGTGTATTGATGTGAGCAAGGTCATTTTCCAGTTGAATACTTCTAAAGTGGGCTTCTCTTGTTTTTCTTTCTAGTTTTTTTTATTAACTCCTATTTTAAATAGAACACCCGGTATATTATTACATTTTTGAATTCAGCTTAAAATTTTAGAGAAAATTTGTTTCTTCAATTAACGCATTATTTTGTACCGTTTTTATAGAATTTGTAATTTTTGAAAATTTTTGACAATTGCTTAGAGATTAAAAATGAAATTTTTTACTAATTATAAGATCACTGTAAAAGGAAGTTGTGTGAGTAATTCATATTCTTATTTGGGTATTTCGCCACTCTGCAAATTAAAATATTAAATAACGAAAATATTAATAACGAACGTTTCGAGGGACAATCTGCCCTCGTTATCAACGAATAACAATTAAAACGAACAAGAAACTTATCTTTTTTCACTGGAAGGAAAAACGACCAACCTCCAATGATTTTTTTTACATTGACATCTTGACATCTTTAAGAATCGATAGCCAACTATTGTCTAAAAATATTGAGAAAGAAGACACGCATTTTTTTCGTTAAGTAAAATATATGCCGTTTCCTTAATTTTTCGCCTAGTTGACATCGATTCTTTAGACAAGATCTTTGTGCTGTGCCATTGTATTTTATGGTTTTCATCCCAAGCATGTTCTGCCAGCTTAGACTTATTGAATTGATACGTTTTCATCATATTTTTATGTTCTTTAACTCTAACTGCTAAAGGTCTGGATGTTTCACCGATATAATATTTTTCGCATTCACAGGGAATACTATATATACAATTCCTTAAATGTTGTTCTTCGTTGAACGGTTTAGTTTTTGTAAGAACTGACCGTAAAGTATTCATCGTTTTGAATACCGTCCTAACATTGAATCTATTTCCAATTCGTCTAATTTTGTCAGATATGCCTGGAATATATGGTATAGTTAGAGTATTATATTTTTGAGTGTCATTTCTTTGTACGCGTGTGACATTGCTTCGTGTATTGAAAATGTTCCGAACAAGAGTCTCTGGATAGCCATTATTTTGTAAAACATTAATAATAAATTCTTTCTCTTTTTTGAAATTTTTATCATTAGAGAAAACAACTTTAGTTCTGCCGTAGAAACTTTTTACAACGCCTGTCATTATGTTTTTGTGATGGTTAGAATTAAAATGTAAGTACCTATTAGTATTGGTTTTCTTACGGTATACTGATGTTTCAAAAGTATTTATTGTGCGTGTGATTAGTGTATCAAGAAAGATAACTGATTGTTTTGCTCTGTTTCTAATGTGAATTTGATGGAGGTTTCTTTACTGTTAATATGTTCAAGAAATTTGTCCACCTCATCCATATCATGAGGCCAAATTGCAAAAACATCATCGACATATCTCCACCAAACTACTGGTTTGTTGGTGTAGGTGTGGACATGTTGTTGTTCAAAGTCTTCCATAAAAATGTTACTAACAATGGGAGATAAAGGTGAACTCATTGCCATCCCGAAATCTTGTTGGTAAAATTCATTGTTTAGTTGAAAGTATGTCGTTTTAATGCATAGTGTTAGAAGTTCCATAATGGTACCAACGTTTAATGTTGTTCGTGTATGTAATGTGTTATCGTTTTGTAGCCTATCTTTAATGATGTTGAGTGTTTTGTCTACTGGAACATTAGTGAAGAGACTAACTACATCGAAACTAACCATTAAGTGCTGTGTGTTTATGTTTGCTCCTTTAAGTTTTTCAAGGAAATGGGGCGTGTTCTTTATATACGTGTCTGTATTTCCTGATACAGGACTCAGTATTTTAAGTAAATATTTAGCTAAACTGTGACAAGGAGAACCTATAGAACTAACTATTGGCCTAAGTGGTACATTTAGTTTGTGTATCTTTGGTAATCCATAAAAATGTGGTGGTTTACTGTAGTGTGGTGTTAATGTACTTACGTCTTACAAAATTTGTAAATTGTTCTCTGTGTTTGTAAAGTGTTCTGTATATTTTTGTTTCTATTGTATGTGTTGGATCTTTATTTAGTTTAGTGTATTGTCCCTCACTAATTGTTGTTAATAGTTTTTCGTTGTATGTGGTTGTGTCAAGTACTACTGTGGCGTTGCCTTTGTCTGCAGGTAGAATTTTAATTGCGTTATCGGTTTTTAGTGTGTGTAGTGAATGTTTTTCTTGTTTGGATATATTTTGTCTGATTGTGTAAGGTCGTTCTAGTATGATTTTGTTTCTAATTCTGTATTCCTGTCTAATGTCTTCTGGAAGTTTTTGACAAGTTTCTTCTATAGCTGTAACTAAATCAAGTTGATTAATTGGTTTTGGCGCCACTGCGTAGTTGAGTCCTTTGCCAAGAACTAATTTGTCAGTGGCGTTTGGTTCTTTAGAAGACAGATTAACTACAGTTTTATTTAAAAAAGTGTCACTGTTCTTTAGTGTATTTAGTTCAATTGTGTGTTTTTCTTGTATGAGGTGTTGGTACTTTTTTAAATGTGTACGTTTTTGCTCTGTATGTATTTTGATGTAGGTATTATTAATCGAGTTGAACATACGATTGAAATCGTCTTCCCGTACATCCCTTTGCATCACCTGTTCCAGTTTGTTTATGTCAGAAAATAATATCACTTTGTTATGTCTGTGAAATTGTATTCTATCTCTAACTAGAGCTTCACTCGCTCTTTTCATGATATTACTAGAACGAGCACTTACAGCTATAGAAGAGACTTGTCAAAAACTTACAGAAGACATTAGACAGGAATACAGAATTAGAAACAAAATCATACTAGAACGACCTTACACAATCAGACAAAATATATCCAAACAAGAAAAACATTCACTACACACACTAAAAACCGATAACACAATTAAAATTCTACCTGCAGACAAATGCAACGCCACAGTAGTACTTGACACAACCACATACAACGAAAAACTATTAACACTAATTAGTGAGGGACAATACACTAAACTAAATAAAGATCCAACACATACAATAGAAACAAAAATATACAGAACACTTTACAAACACAGAGAACAATTTACAGATAAGATAGATAAAAGTAAAACTGAACTACAAGAAGAAATTAATGACAGTATAAGCAGAGTAAATGTATTAACAGAAAATCTGAAAAGGATAAAAGATGGAACGGAAATGTTCAGGACTAATCAGATAAGTAATGATATTAGAATACAGACTGAGATGTTGCCGATATTTGAAGGAAGACCTGGAGAACAACCCATGGGTTATATTGTGAAATTGGACGATATAATGAAGACAACATATGATGAAAATAAGAAATTACAAGTAATAAATATGACTTGTCAAAAACTTACAGAAGACATTAGACAGGAATACAGAATTAGAAACAAAATCATACTAGAACGACCTTACACAATCAGACAAAATATATCCAAACAAGAAAAACATTCACTACACACACTAAAAACCGATAACACAATTAAAATTCTACCTGCAGACAAATGCAACGCCACAGTAGTACTTGACACAACCACATACAACGAAAAACTATTAACACTAATTAGTGAGGGACAATACACTAAACTAAATAAAGATCCAACACATACAATAGAAACAAAAATATACAGAACACTTTACAAACACAGAGAACAATTTACAGATTTTGTAAGGCGTACATTAACACCACACTACAGTAAACCACCACATTTTTATGGATTACCAAAGATACACAAACCAAATGTACCACTTAGGCCAATAGTTAGTTCTATAGGTTCTCCTTGTCACAGTTTAGCTAAATATTTACTTAAAATACTGAGTCCTATATCAGGAAATACAGACACGTATATAAAGAACACGCCCCATTTCCTTGAAAAACTTAAAGGAGCAAACATAAACACACAGCACTTAATGGTTAGTTTCGATGTAGTTAGTCTCTTCACTAATGTTCCAGTAGACAAAACACTCAACATCATTAAAGATAGGCTACAAAACGATAACACATTACATACACGAACAACATTAAACGTTGGTACCATTATGGAACTTTTAACACTATGCATTAAAACGACATTACGACATACTTTCAACTAAACAATGAATTTTATCAACAAGATTTCGGGATGGCAATGGGTTCACCTTTATCTCCCATTGTTAGTAACATTTTTATGGAAGACTTTGAACAACAACATGTCCACACGTACACCAACAAACCAGTAGTTTGGTGGAGATATGTCGATGATGTTTTTGCAATTTGGCCTCATGATATGGATGAGGTGGACAAATTTCTTGAACATATTAACAGTAAAGAAACCTCCATCAAATTCACATTAGAAACAGAGCAAAACAATCAGTTACCTTTCTTGATACACTAATCACACGCACAATAAATACTTTTGAAACATCAGTATACCGTAAGAAAACCAATACTAATAGGTACTTACATTTTAATTCTAACCATCACAAAAACATAAAGACAGGCGTTGTAAAAAGTCTCTACGGCAGAACTAAAGTTGTTTGCTCTAATGATAAAAATTTCAAAAAAGAGAAAGAATTTATTATTAATGTTTTACAAAATAATGGCTATCCAGAGACTCTTGTTCGGAACATTTTCAATACACGAAGCAATGTCACACGCGTACAAAGAAATGACACTCAAAAATATAATACTCTAACTATACCATATATTCCAGGCATATCTGACAAAATTAGACGAATTGGAAATAGATTCAATGTTAGGACGGTATTCAAAACGATGAATACTTTACGGTCAGTTCTTACAAAAACTAAACCGTTCAACGAAGAACAACATTTAAGGAATTGTATATATTGTTATGATACATGATATGGACAGAGATTATAATAAAGGAATGTTGAAAATTGTACGAGTAAATTTGAACAGTTACAGAAATTGAGTCTAAATAGATAAAATAAAAAATTTAACATTAATTGATGAAGATCAACTTTGATTGCATTATTCATTGGGATTCATAAAATACTGGTAGGCTGATTTGAATGCATTGAAATAAATAATTAACGAAATAAAAAAATTCAAACTAAGGTTACATCGACAATTGTGTTTGTTAAGAAAATTATGTATTGTTAGTATTATTTTAAATTAATTAAATAGTGTGCATAAATAATCGTTACTAGTATATAAAAAAAAGTTGTTTATAAAACAGTTACCAAATAAGTACTCATAAAGGCAGTTGTAAGAAAATTTATGAAAAATAAAATATTAAAAATTAATTGGAATAACTGCAATAATTATTTATTTAATATGGTATTATGAATAGTAAGATTAAAAGCAAAGAAAAACAGTTATTGAAATATTGGTAAACAAAAATAATCATCATCGATTGAAAGTGGATTTATTGCATTGAACTACAAGTGATTGGAAGTAATTTCATATTGATTATGTGAAGAATTGGATCGATACTTGGAATATTAAGTTTGAGCTGTCAGCGTACCTGAAAATAATTGGACAAAGTTAATAGTTGAAAATAACAGAAGGAGAGAAACTTACCTGGACAAATAGATCGTGTGATAGCAGGATTGTGGTCTGCAGCAGTAAATAGGACGAGGTTTTGGAGGCAGTTGAGTTGGTTGGATGTGAGCGAGCGAGCAGAATAGTAACGGGAATTGGATTGATGGTACAGGCATACAACAGGAACTGGTGCCTGTGGTGATTGGACTAGAGGAAGCGGTAGCTGCTGAAAAAAAGTGTTCTTTTCAGTAACTTACAGGGCTAAAGGTAGGAGCTGGTTGTGACGTCTGACATTGGCAGCTGCAGGAGGTTGGAGCTTGCATCAGTTCATAGGACCAAGGAAGGATTAGTTGTTGGAGGTTTTGAAGGTGTTACCTGTTCGAGAAGGCTGTTGGTGGTGAGTGTTGTGCGTGGTGAGGACGTAAGTAACAGAAACAGGTTTGTTAAAATAAGTTTAGATTGAAGTTTTGAATACTGTCAAATGTTGAAAGTAATTAACGGAAACTGAAGCAAAAATTATCTAGAAAAGTCAACAAATTTTAAACGTCAAATGTAAAAGCATAGTTGTCAGTACACCTTAGTGTGAAGAGTTTGAAAAGTAAATTTTGACATTCAAATATAAAGCTAATTTTAGGTTATAATATTTCATTGCAATATTAGATAGCATGCTAGATTCGATGAACCCAGCCCAATGAGATAAGAGGTCTTGATTATATTAAAAGTCATTAAAAATATAACAGAATTATTTTGAAGGCATAGTTTCCTTAAATAGGGGCTATAGCACAATTTTTGACGCAACAACGTGGGGCAATTTTGGCAACATTTGTGGGGCAAAAGTAAATAAAACTAAACAGAATCAATTTGTAACTGATAAACCAAGTTTATGTGTAAATTTGTTATTGATAAAGATTAAAATAATCAGAATAAAAGGAAATATCATAATTGAATTCTTTTGGAAAAGATTAGAGTAACAATTAATAAAGTAATTAAAGCAGGTTATATAAAAAGTTAATTGGGGAATAAAATAGAAAGGTTTACAAGCTAATATACAGGGTAGCAATTAAAAATAGGCACATTTAGAAAATTTTAAACTGAAATGGCTGATAAAAGAGTTACAAGAAAAAGCAAGAAGACTGAAGAGGAAAAAGACGAAGCACAAGAAGAGATGGAAGCAGTGACGAGTGGTGCTGAAGGTGAAGTAGAAGAAATACAGCAAGGTGATCAGGTAAGAATTCATGAGGAACAGATAGTAGAAGAAGTCAGCATGCAACAGACTATAGCAAAGATGTGGCAGTTCATGCAAGATTCAAAGAACGAGGCAAAGAAGGATGCTGAAGAGTTGGGAAGTAGGTTGCAAGAAGCAATTGCAAGAACTGCAGAAGAAAGTAAGAAAGAAGCTGAGGAAAGGGAAAACAGGTTAAAGCAGGATGCGGATGAAAGGGAAAGTAGGTTACAAGATGCAATTCAGAAGACTGCAGAGAGAGTTCAAGAACAAAAAGACCAGGCAAAAAGGATGGAAGAATCAATAATTGAACTAAGAGAAGATTTTAATAAAGTACAACTTCAGAATAAGCAAGAATTGCAAGCACAAATAGAAAATATTTGTGTAACATTGGAAAATTATAAGGATGAAGTTAAAAATGATGTGAGAGAGGAGAGGAAGGAAGAATGTAAAAAGTTAGAAGACAATTTAATAAATATCATGGAAGATAAGTTAGTAAAGAATAATGAAGAGGTAGATGGAAGAATAAAGGACATGCAAAGGCAAAATAAAGATGTACAGAAACAAGTACAATTTATTGACGATAAGATAGATAAAAGTAAAACTGAACTACAAGAAGAAATTAATGACAGTATAAGCAGAGTAAATGTATTAACAGAAAATCTGAAAAGGATAAAAGATGGAACGGAAATGTTCAGGACTAATCAGATAAGTAATGATATTAGAATACAGACTGAGATGTTGCCGATATTTGAAGGAAGACCTGGAGAACAACCCATGGGTTATATTGTGAAATTGGACGATATAATGAAGACAACATATGATGAAAATAAGAAATTACAAGTAATAAATATGACTTTGAAAAATAATGCAGACAAGTGGCACAGTATCATAAAAAAGAAGTATAACAGTTATGAAGAATTCAGAAAATTATTTATAGAACAATACTGGAGTAATGCACATCAAGCATTAGTAAGAACTCAGTTAACAACTGGTAGATACGTGGATAAAGGTGGTAGTACACGAGAAAATTATATAATACAAAAATATAATAAAGCCCAGCATTTAACACCTACATTAGCAGAAGAGGAGATTATTTAACATTTGTCCAGGCATTTAGAAAGTGAGATAACGAGAGCAGTAGCTGTACAAAATATAAAAACATTAAAGGATTTCTTAGAAATAGTCCGAAATTATGACATGGCTATGAGAAGTAACAATAGGGAAGATATCAGAAGAGAGAATTTGAATTTTCCAAATTACAGTAAACGAAAATTTGAGGAAACATATCAGAATAAATTTACTTTTGGCAAAAATAATTACAATAATTATAGGTCAGGTGAGCAGAACTTCAATAATAATTATAATAGAACTTTGGACAGATGGAGGAATAATCAGTACAACAGGAACAATGAAGTAAATTATCAGAACAGGAATGATTATAATCAAAATGATAGAAAGGAATATAGGGAGTTGATTGAGGAAAGAAATCATGAGAAGTCAAGACAAGAAGAAATAAAGAATAAATATCCCCAAAGACAGTATGTAAATACTTTATTCAGAAATGTATATGATAGAGGGAGACAAATACAAGAAAATCCAATACAAGAAGCTGAGGGTTTGGAAGATTCCTCAGAGGATAAAAAAACTTCAATTTTAAATGTTTTAAAGAAGAACGTCACGATTTTTAACAATATTTATGAAAATAATGGAGAATTTTTACTGGAAGAGGAGGAAGAAGAGAAACAGATTTCAAAGTTACCATTTTTAAAAGTAAATTTAAATAATATTGAATATTTAGCTTTGGTAGATAGTGGAGCTATGGCGTCCTTAATAAATGAGAAGATAATTTTAGATAATTTAGATGTTCTAAACAAAAATATCATAAAAGTGAATAAAATAGATTTGCTATCGGCTACTAAGAGGAAAATTTCAACAACGAACAGAATGTTAAATATTAAAATAATTATTGATCAATGGGAAGGTGTTGTTAGGTTGTTTATTGTAAAAGGATTAATAGTGGACCTAGTGTTAGGAATTGACATCATTCAGCAACTAGAAATAAGTATAGACGGTGCACAAAGATGTATTCGTTTAAAGGGGTTAATTAAATCTTGGAACTGTACCAAAAGAGTCAGCCAAGAAAATAAGTGTAGCCAATTAGAGAAAATTGGAAATGAAATGAAGTATAATGAAGGTATAATTATTAATAATAGTATAATAGGTAATATTGAGAATAAATATGATATAAAGGGGGTATTGCTGAATGAATTAAAAATAGGCGAGAAGAATAAACAATTTACAGGTGAAATATTGGAAATAATTTATAATAATAAGGAGATTATCAATGAGAAAGTAGGACAAGCTCAGAAATACATTCACAAGTTACAGGTTGATGAGGAGAAAAGTTTTTATAGCAAATCGTATCCAATACCATATAAATTACGAGAACAGGTAAGGACGGAAATAAAGAAAATGGTAACAGATGGTGTCATAGAAGCTTCAAAAAGTAATTTTATAAATCCGTTGGTAGTAGTTAAGAAACGTGACGGTTCTTTGAGATTATGTTTGGATGCACGCAGAATAAATCAAATAACTAAACCACAATATGAATCTCCACAAACTATAGATGGATTATTAAGTAGAATTTGGGATAAGAAGATTCTTACAAAGTTGGATTTGAAGAATTCGTTTTGGCTAATACCATTACATGAAAAATCAAGAAAATATACTGGTTTTAGTATTGATGGAGAAATTTTTCAATTTAAAGTGGTACCATTTGGTCTTTCAACATCTTGTGCAGCGCTGGTAAGAGCAATGCAGAAGATATTAAACCAATTTGAGAGCTTTTGTGTGCATTACGTAGATGATATTTTATTGTTTTCTGAAAACGAACAACAACATTTAAAGCATATAGCAATTATAATTGAAACATTAAATAAAAATGGATTAAAACTTAACATATCAAAATGTGAATTTATGCAGGATAAAGTAACATATTTGGGATATGAAATCAGTAAAAATGGAGTAACTATAAATATGAAACGTCTTGAGGAAATTAAGAAGTTACCTCGTCCAACTAATTTAAAGAAATTAAGAGGGTTGTTAGGTGTTTTTAATTATTATAAAGATTCATAAGTAATTACTCAGAGTTGACATTATCGGTAGTACAATTATTAAGAAAGGATGTTAAATGGTCAGGAATGAAGAGAGGGAAAAAAGCATTGAATACTATCAAACAGAGGTTTCATGAAGGATTATTACTGAAATATCCTAATTTTAAAGAAAAGTTTATTCTTCGTACAGATGCATCTGATCAAGCAATTGCAGCCGAATTAATACAAATACAAGATGGGATAGAAGTGCCAATATGTTTTATTTCAAGAATATTAAAAGGGTATGAAATTAGATATACCATAGCTGAGAAAGAAATGTTAGCCATAATATTTGCAATTAATAAACTAAAATTTTATTTAACAGGAACAAATTTGATATTGAAACGGATAATTCAGCAATTTCGTTTTTGAAAAATAAAACTTTTCATAATGATAGGTTATACAGGTGGGCATTGTATTTACAACAATATGAATTTGATATTAAACATAGGCCAGGGAAGTTAAATGTAGTGGCAGATTTCTTAAGTAGAAAAGATGTACCTATGTATGAAAAATCAAAACAAATCTTAATAGGAATTGAGAAAATTTATAAGGAAGGAAGATTATCAAATAATTTAGATAGAAAGGGAATAAAGATTTGTTTTTGTAGTATCAGACATCCACAAAGTAATATTGCAGAAAGGTACATTAAAGAGGTAATTAAGTATTTAAGGATACTTACACATGAACATCATAATAAATGGGTACAATATTTGCCTGATGTAGAAAATTTTATAAATAATGTTCCAAATACAACGACAGAAATCAGTCCAATTACTTTATGCAAACAAATAATTCCAGCTAGACCATGGAGAAGAGAACAAAGTAATGTTGAAGTACTGCAATTGTTAGATAGGGTTAGAAGAAGATTGGAAATAATTAATGACAGATATGAAAGGAAGCAGAACAAGAAAATTTTAAAACGGGTGCAATTCAAACTAGGGGATTTAGTAATTGTAAAGAAACTCAGAGTAGCAAACAGGAAAGAAAAAAAATGTGCAAAACTGTTATATGCATATGAAGGACCATATAAAATACATAAAATATTCAATAATAACAACACTTATGAATTAGTAAATGAAAGAGATGGAAGAGTAAGAGGCAGATTTCATATATCCATGATTTATCCGTATAAAATGTAAATAGAAACATTAGTGGAGTAGATCTAGCGAAAAAAAACCGAAAAACGAACTCTCTCTTTTCGAAAATTTTTGTTTGTGAGTTTATAGAGTCGAGGTCCCTCTTTCAGATGATCACTATGGGAACACTACCGGAGGAGCGAAGGGGGGGAAAATTACCGTTCAAAGATATGGGGAAGCGGGTTTTTCGCAAATAACTCGCTGAGTTTTATCCCTATCGGAACAGTTTATATGAGATGAAATAAAGGGCTCGCAAATACAAACAAAATGAACTTTGGTTGGTCGAAATCGATTCAGCGGTTCGCGAGATATTGCGTTTTGAAGGTCGAAAAACTGCTCCCGGAATTTCGCCGCGGCGGGAACCCTCCGCGAGCCGTGTTCGCGTTTTTCGCGGAGAAGATATAGACCTAGCGACTTTATATTTTTTTCTCTGTTAGGTAATCACAATCAAAATAGTTTCTCAAAATTTCAAGTCGCTAGGTCAATTAGGAAGGGAGGGGGAGGGAAAACAATAAAAAAACTTTGATCGGGGCGAACTTTTTTATTTATTGGCCGATCCGGGTCATCTAAATTGGAAAATATTTGTTAATTTTTTTGCTACAAGATGAGTCAGGAGTGAACAAGATTTTCGCGAAAATGGGGAAATGGCGGGCAATTTTCCGATTTCGAAAACCTTATTTCTTCATTTTCGCAATGAAGGAGTGGAGTAGAAGACAATTTTTTTTGTCACCAGATTGCAATTCTTTTTCCCTTGAAAATAAGCCCCCTAAGAATCCGGTAGGACAATTATTAAGGGAGGAAGAGAGGTGAACGCGTTTTTCCCTTTAGAAGGGCAAGGGATAGGGCTAGCGAATTTGGACAGAGCTCACTCTCAAGGGTAATAAATTCCCTTTCATGGTTTTTTATCTTAAAACGCTATCTTGACCAGGAGCTGCACGCGCGCGTAATATGTTTATCACGGCGAGCGCGAGATGCCGGCGGCAGAGCCTAGCGCTCCCTCTCCTCTTTCTACTCTCTTACAAATACATATTCAGTAGTTATATCCCTCGTGCATTCTATATATTCAGAAGCATTCGAGAGAAATACTCGAATAATACAGAATGCACGCGGGGAATATTGCAAGACTATTCCCCGAAGAAATGTCATCCTTTGTATTTTCTTTCTGAAATTTCTTGTGTATCTAACTGGTTTGCTCTTCTTCCCGCAAATACTCGGTATTGCACTTGTGCAAATACCCGGGTATTGCACTAGTGCAAAATACTCGCTGTATTCGACTCTGATTGGTTCAAATTTTGAAAATTGATTGATGGGATTGGTTTATATTATCTGAGGGGAATAGTCACGCTCATCTCGTCTGTGTGTACCGGTGAGCGAGAACTCCTGATAAAGATATCACGCGCGCGTGCAGCTCCTGATTAAGTGAGCGCTTCGCAATAAAAAACCGTGAAAGGGAATTGATTACCCTTGAGAATGAGCCCTGCACGAAGTCGCTAGCCCTATCCCTTGCCCTTCTACAGGGCAAAACGCGTTCACCTCTCTCCCTCCCTTAATAATTGTCCTACCGGATTCTTAGGGGGCTTATTTTCAAGGGAAAAAAAATTGCAATCTGATGACAGAAAAAATTGTCTTCTACTTTACTCCTTCATCGCGAAAATGAAGAAATAAGGTTTTCGAAATCGGAAAATTGCCCGCCATTTCCCCATTTTCGCAAAAATCTTGATCACTCCTGACTTATCTTGTAGCGAAAAAATTAACAAATATTTTCCAATTTGGATGACCCACACCGGCCAATAAATAAAAAAGTTCGCCCCGATCAAAGTTTTTTTATTGTTGTCCCTCCCCCTCCCCTCCTAATTGACCTAGCAACTTGAAATTTGGACAAACTATTTTGATTGTGATTACCTAACAGGGAAAAAAATATAAAGTCGCTAGGTCAATATCTTCCCCGCGAAAAACGCGAACACGGCCCTCGGAGGGTTCCCGCCGCGGCGAAATTCCGGGCGCAGTTTTTCGACCTTAAAAACGCAATATCTCGCGAACCGCTGGACCGATTTTGACCAACAAAGTTTATTTTGTTTGTATTTGCGAGTCCTTTATTTCATCTCCTATAAACTGTTCCGATCGGGATGAAACTCAGCGAGTTATTCGCAAAAAACCCGTTTCCCCATATCTTTGAACGGTAATTTTCCCCCCCTTCGCACCTCCGGTAGTCTTCCCATACTGATCATCTGAAAGAGGGAGCCCGACTCTATGAAATCACAAACAAAAATTTTCGAAAAGAGAGAGTTCGTTTCCAAACCCAGATCTACTCCACTACATGTAAATATTTTAATATTAAGGTTGTTGTTCGTTAAATAGATTTAATGTGTTGTTTCCATAGTGAGTTGAATAAAATAAAGATTAATTGTTAATAGAATAAAATATTGAAAGTAACATGGGATACAAAACAATGTAGGAATAAAAGGGGAATGCAGAAAAGAGATTTGAACTAAAACAAGTTTATTTAAATCTTTTCCTTCATTGGGGAATTGTGTTATGATACATGATATGGACAGAGATTATAATAAAGGAATGTTGAAAATTGAACGAGTAAATTTGAACAGTTACAGAAATTGAGTCTAAATAGATAAAATAAAAAATTTAACATTAATTGATGAAGATCAACTTTGATTGCATTATTCATTGGGATTCATAAAATACTGGTAGGCTGATTTGAATGCATTGAAATAAATAATTAACGAAATAAAAAAATTCAAACTAAGGTTACATCGACAATTGTGTTTGTTAAGAAAATTATGTATTGTTAGTATTATTTTAAATTAATTAAATAGTGTGCATAAATAATCGTTACTAGTATATAAAAAAAAGTTGTTTATAAAACAGTTACCAAATAAGTACTCATAAAGGCAGTTGTAAGAAAATTTATGAAAAATAAAATATTAAAAATTAATTGGAATAACTGCAATAATTATTTATTTAATATGGTATTATGAATAGTAAGATTAAAAGCAAAGAAAAACAGTTATTGAAATATTGGTAAACAAAAATAATCATCATCGATTGAAAGTGGATTTATTGCATTGAACTACAAGTGATTGGAAGTAATTTCATATTGATTATGTGAAGAATTGGATCGATACTTGGAATATTAAGTTTGAGCTGTCAGCGTACCTGAAAATAATTGGACAAAGTTAATAGTTGAAAATAACAGAAGGAGAGAAACTTACCTGGACAAATAGATCGTGTGATAGCAGGATTGTGGTCTGCAGCAGTAAATAGGACGAGGTTTTGGAGGCAGTTGAGTTGGTTGGATGTGAGCGAGCGAGCAGAATAGTAACGGGAATTGGATTGATGGTACAGGCATACAACAGGAACTGGTGCCTGTGGTGATTGGACTAGAGGAAGCGGTAGCTGCTGAAAAAAAGTGTTCTTTTCAGTAACTTACAGGGCTAAAGGTAGGAGCTGGTTGTGACGTCTGACATTGGCAGCTGCAGGAGGTTGGAGCTTGCATCAGTTCATAGGACCAAGGAAGGATTAGTTGTTGGAGGTTTTGAAGGTGTTACCTGTTCGAGAAGGCTGTTGGTGGTGAGTGTTGTGCGTGGTGAGGACGTAAGTAACAGAAACAGGTTTGTTAAAATAAGTTTAGATTGAAGTTTTGAATACTGTCAAATGTTGAAAGTAATTAACGGAAACTGAAGCAAAAATTATCTAGAAAAGTCAACAAATTTTAAACGTCAAATGTAAAAGCATAGTTGTCAGTACACCTTAGTGTGAAGAGTTTGAAAAGTAAATTTTGACATTCAAATATAAAGCTAATTTTAGGTTATAATATTTCATTGCAATATTAGATAGCATGCTAGATTCGATGAACCCAGCCCAATGAGATAAGAGGTCTTGATTATATTAAAAGTCATTAAAAATATAACAGAATTATTTTGAAGGCATAGTTTCCTTAAATAGGGGCTATAGCAATATAGTATTCCCTGTGAATGCGGGAAATATTATATCGGTGAAACATCCAGACCTTTAGCAGTTATAGTTAAAGAACATAAAAATATGATGAAAACGTATCAATTCAATAAGTCTAAGCTGGCAGAACATGCTTGGGATGAAAACCATAAAATACAATGGCACAGCACAAAGATCTTGTCTAAAGAATCGATGTCAACTAGGCGAAAAATTAAGGAAACGGCATATATTTTACTTAACGAAGAAAAATGCGTGTCGTCTTTCTCAATATTTTTAGACAATAGTTGGCTATCGATTCTTAAAGATGACATCAAGTAGGTATAGATATCAACAAACGTCAATGTCAAAAAATTCATTGGAGGTTGGTCGTTTTTCCTTCCAGTGAAAAAAGATAAGTTTCTTGTTCGTTTTAATTGTTATTCGTTGATAACGAGGGCAGATTGTCCCTCGAAACGTTCGTTATTAATATTTTCGTTATTTAATATTTTAATTTGCAGAGTGGCGAAATACCCAAATAAGAATATGAATTATGAATTCACGCCACAAAGAAGTTTCAGAGATTATCTTAAGTTGTGTGAGTGTATCACACCAGATTTTTAATCTTGCAGTTGGAAGAAGCTATGGAGAATTTCATGAGGCACAAATTGATGGGAGGAAATATTATTCTGAACCCAGGGGTGGTACCACATATATTTGACTGTCAACCTGATAGAAAAAGAGCCAGTACTGTCCCTGATAGATCATTGCCTGTGAAACGACAGCGAAAACAACTTATCAGTGAAGCAATTGCAGAAACTGATAGGAAGCAGCAAAATATGCCAATAAAAACTGGTGAAGATGAACCATGTGCCAGTACCAGCTATCAGCTACCAGTGGTGGGTGAATTTTATCTTCAGTATACCTCAGAAGACCTTTTGGTATCTACAGTTGTAGACCTATCAGAAGAACCACCAAAAACAAGAAATGTAGGGGTGCAAGCAAAACCTACATATCGTAGCAAGCAGATATTGTGTAACATGGGGAAAGTCATGCAAAATACTGCTACTTCACCAATGGAATCTTTTTATTCGAAAGATGCCAGTACTTCACCAATCAAGATTGCCCCTAATGTTAGAAAAATATTATTTTCCCAAATGGCTAGTAGTAGCAGTGATATAGGGGTGGAATCGATGAGTACAAGTTCTTTCATTGGAAGCACTGATAGTAATTATGTAGAAGTTGATTTTCCACAAGATAATAAAAAAGAACAATTAAGAGCATTGAATGTTACTCGGTCATTGATAGAGAAGAAACCAAAGAAATATACAGGAATTCCTGATCATTGGTTTCAACATATCATAAATTTACTCAATACAAAAAGTAAACTCAGTAAGGATAATTTAATGTTAACGTTGATAAAAATCAAACTGAATCATCAATTTTTCCTCTTGGATGACATGTTCGGTATGTCCACTTGTAATGCTTCTAAAATTTTCAAAAAATCTTTAATACAAATAGTGCCCCATCTGAAGACTCTGATATTTTGGCCATCTAAAACAAGATACAATATTATTTACCCATCCCATTCAGAGCACGTTACAGCAATGTCCAATCCATTATTGATTGCTTGGAAATTCAAATACAAAAGCCAACAGATCCAGTTAAACAGGCACTCACATGGTCAGAGTACAAAAAGTGCAACACCTTAAAGTATTTGATTTTATCTACCCCTGATGGATTCATAAATTTTATATCAAAAGGGTATGTTGGAAGAATAAGTGATTCTTTGTTAGTGGAAGAAAGTGGATTTTTAGATTTACTACCAGATGGATGCAGTGTGATGGCTGATAGAGGGTTTAAGGATATTGGCAAACAATTACATGACAGAAACTGTCAGTTAGTTAGGCCACCTAGGGCCGGTTGCAGAAAGCAATGTTAAGTCTCGTGTTAGCTAACATCGCGTCAAAGTGAACAAAATCGCATCAAATTTTGTTTACTAATGTACTAGTTGCCATAAACATTTGAGATTTGATTCGTTTTTGTTCACTTTGACGCGATGTTAGCTAACACGAGACTTAACATTGCTTTCTGCAACCGGCCCTTAGTGTTTCTAGTTCAGTGAAACCCACAAAATCACAAGTGCTAGAGACTAAACGAATAGCTAGCTTACGGATTCATATTGAAAGAGTTATTCGTAGATTAAGAGAATTTGAGTATTTAAAACCACAAGCAGTAATAGACCATAATTTTATAGGACTTACTGACCAAGTTATAGAGATTGCATGTGCCCTAATTAATTTACAAGGTCCTATTATAAAACAAACGTAAGTTTATTTTGGAAACTTGAAAAATTGGTCAACAACAATGATGTTTGTTTATTCCTGATAGTACTTACCATGTAAAATATGAAATGATAATAGTATTTATGGAAACATTATTTTAAGCAATAAAATGTTTTATTGTTACAAATGTATTATTTCACTCCATATATGTATTAAAAACAAAAAGGTGTAAAGAACATGAGCTCCTAATAATGCATTTTACATCCCCATTTATTATCTACTTTATTTTTGTTTTTAGGTTTGTATATTTGTGAGCAATTTTTTTATTTTTAGAGAAATGTACCTACCTATTTACTTATATTACATATTAATTCATTTCATATTTTCTACACTCTCATGCAGGCTAATTTTTAATCAAAATTCATTGATTTCTTATTAAGGACTTTTTGAGTAACAGGTTATATTCAAAATACTTTTGTGATATCCCATTCCATAGAATTTCTTTTGTTGCATTTTTTTTATTTATTTTGTTCACTTCTTATTAGAAGCCATACTGATTTAAGACAAATATATTTCGAAGATATTTTACTTTTTTATTGTGCCTACCTAATCTAGATGGTGCCTAAATTAGAAATTTAAAATTTGTTTAAAATAGTGTTTTGAAGGTACCTATCTTTTCAGAAATGAAGCCTATATTGACAACCATTACATTCGAAGACAAAAAATTTGAGTAGTTAGACAAGTAGAAACAAAAAGAGAAGTCTACATTTTTCAGAACACAGGTTTTCAATAAGTGCAGATTTTTATTCATGAAACAGATTCATACAGTTTTGGAAATATAAATATTTCCCAATTCTTCAGTTTCCTCTAAAAGTTGTTTTAGAAACATTTTATCATAGTCCTCATACAAAATTTGAATGTTCTTGGATTGTTCATAATCAGGGTTGGCAACACAAAATATTCCACGTGTCCTTCCAGCACAGAACATTTGCAACTGGATTTGTGCTTTGAACTTTGCAGCGATTTGGTTGTTCTTAATATAATTTTTCAATGATTTATCACTTGCTGGGCATTTCACTTCGACTACAAACTCTGAAGTAATGGCATCTGGTGAAGCTGCAAATATTAGATGAGATGGCAACATAAACAAGCCACAATCTTTCAATTTTATTTTCAATTAATTTTCTAATGTGTTTAAGACTTCCTTCTCCAAATGCCTGCCCCTCTGCATAAACTTTGTATCCTTCACTTTATATGCACCTATTATTGTTTCCACCAGAGTACCTTCAGCCACTTTGCAGTGTGAAAATTCATGTAGCTTTGAGGCAGTAACACGTCCAAACCTGAATTCATGTCAAAGTGGAGAAACGGCTTGTCCTCTTGTATGTATTTCTACTTCTTTGCACAGCTGCAAATTCATCTGCTCTGTAGAAAATGACAAGAAGTCTTCGAATTTCACTCCTCCCAGTGCATGAAAGCGAAATAAAAGTTTATAAATGGAAAATCTGGTAAATTTGTCCTGCTCCTCATCAGATGTATACCTATTTGAGAAACTGTCCTGCTACTTGTTCTCTTAATCCAATTTTATCTCTGAAGGTTGAACTGCCAGCAGAAGTACTCTGTGGACATTCAATATTTGTGGCACTGAAATCAGCAGCTGTAATGAACTTCTGAGATGTACCAACTGTTGATAATCGTGATTTTACCCAGTAAGAAGCTATTTCAGTTGATGAAGATTCTTCACTTCTTTGGTGCACCCACATCAAAAATGCAAGTGCATGCTTACAACCACCTACAAACCAATAATAGATATAAAATAGCTGCTAATGATTTTTCACACAATGATGAAGCAGCACAATCATTGCAGACGACATCCAAAACTTTGAACAGAATAATTTTTGGACCGAACTCTGTGCTCTGGGCATACTTTGCACTGTAAAGTGCACAAAGGGCCCTCTCTTTGCAACTCCACATACCCAATGGCATTATCACCGTATGCCTCACGAGTAGCCCTGTGAAAGATATTCATTTCAGATATGAGAAATAAGAATATGATTTTCCAAATTATGATGTGAAGTTAACACAACAATATGTTATAACCTCTAAATGAGATAATATAAAAACTGTTCTTTAAATGATATGAAAACTATCGGAAATTGACTTATTTTTGGAGAAATATTTGGAGTAATTTCAACATAAAAACCGAGTGTTTAAATACTTACGCTGTTGCTTTTACATTTCGAAATTCAGCTGCATTGAAACGATCGTCGTTCTTTATGAATTCCATCAGCATGAAAATGTCTAAGGATGGTAAATTGTTTGATGAAGCTTTCACAAACCCGTCTGACGGCATTTTATGATTGCAAAACACAAATGAAGACAACAATTCTCGCTGAAATCGACAATACAAGTCCAACTATTATATCACAATATCCACGCTGCAAATGTAAACAAACTGTCATCGATATGAGTTCTGACGTCACGACTCTCACGACCAATCAGGGTGCGTTTCGACTTCTATTTGAATTTATCGATTTCCACATACTTTCAATTTCATTTTATTTAAAAAATAAACAGAATTGTTGCTTTGCAATGAGTTCAGACTTAGTTGTTTATTATTACTATATGATTACAAAGAAATCTCATTGATTTATTCCTAATGAAAACACTGAAACAGTTAATACAGCCGGGAAAAAGTTTTAGCAATGTTTTAATGTCTTGTAATTATACGTGCCCGACGAGTATGTAATGGCAAATGGAAAATACAATATAGAAACTGCTCAGGTTATGGTCTATCGCTTTCTGTGGTGTCTTTATGCGCTAAAAACACACTCTAAGACACATTAGGATCAAAGTTCTGCCTCTTTAGTGTTAAAAAGTCGTCTAGAGGTCATTATGGCGTCCCAACATTTATATTTACTCCTTGAAAATTGTTACTCGGTGCATGAGGCAGTTAGGGGTGTTAATATGCACAGTTTACCACTCCCGGGAAGCAGTTTTTGCAATTCTTCGATGTCTTGAAATTATACCTGGGGAGTAGGTAATCGCAAATTTAAAATACAATACAGAAGCAGCTCAGGTTAACGTTTATCGCTTTCTGTGGTGCCTCTATGCGCTAAAAACACTTTTAAGGCACATTAGGATCAAAGTTCTGGCTCTTTAGTGTGAAAACGTCGTCTAGAGGTTGTTATAGCTTGTCAATATTTATATTTCTACCTTGAAAATTGTTACTCGGTGCATGAGGCAATAAGGGGTGTTAATATGCACAGTTTACAACTCCCGAGAAGCAGTTTTAGCAATTCTTTTATGTCTGGTAATGATACGTTCCAGACGGGTATGTAATGGCAAATTGAAAATACAATATAGAAGCTGCTCAGGTTAAAGTCTATCGCTTTCTGTGGTGTCTCTATGCACTAAAAACACACTCTAAGACACATTAGGATAAAGTTCTGCCTCTTTAGTGTTAAAAAGTCGTCTAGAGATTATTATGGCGTCCCAACATTTATATTTACTCCTTGAAAATTGTTACTCGGTGCATGAGGCAATTAGGGGTGTTAATATGCACAGTTTACGACTTGAGGGAAGCAGTTTTGGTTATTATTCGATGTCTTGTAATTATACCTGAGGAGTATGTAATGATAAATGGAAAATACAATTCAGTAGCTGCTCAGGTTAAGGTCGATCGCTTTCTGTGGTGTCTTTATGGGCTAAAAGCACTCCCTGAGAAACATTAGAATCATAGTTCTGTCTCTTTATAGTTAAAACGTAAGCTAGAGGTTATTATAGCTTCTCAATATTTATATTTACACCTTGAAAATTTCTACTCGGTGCGTGAGGCAATTAGGGGTGTTAATGTGCACAGTTTACAACTCCCGAGAAGCAGTTTTAGCAATTCTTCGATGTTTTGTAATTATACCATACGAGTATGTAATGGCAAATGGATAATACAATACATAAGCTGCTCAGGCTAACGTCTATCGCTTTCTGTGGAGTCTTTATGCGCTAAAAACACTCTCTAAGACAATTTAGGATCAAATGTCTGTCTCTTTAGTGTTAAAGCGTCGTCTAGAGGTTATTATAGCGTCATATCATTTATATTTACACCTTGAACATTGTTACTCGGTGCATGACGCAGTTGGGGGTGTTAATATGCACAGTTTATAACTCCCGGGAAGCAGTTTTAAAAAATTTTCGATATCTTCTCATTATACGTGGTGACTATGTAATCGCAAATTCAAAATACAATACAGAATCAGCTCAGGTTAACGTTTATCGCTTTCTGGGTTGTTATAGCTTGTCAATATTTATATTTCCCCCTTGAAAATTGTTACTCGGTGCATGAGACAATTAAGAATGTTAATATGCACAGTTTACAACTCCCGGGAAGCAGTTTTAGCAATGCTTCGATTTCTTGTAATTATACGTTCCAGACGAGTATGTAATGGCAAATTGAAAATACTATATAGAAGCTGCTCAGGTTAACGTCTATCGTTTTCGATGGTGTCTGTATCCTTTTTAGTGTTAAAAAGTCGTCTAGAGATTATTATGGCGTCCCAACATTTATATTTATTCCTTGAAAATTGTTACTCGGTGCATGAGGCAGTTGGGGGTGTTAATATGGACAGTTTACAACTCCCTGGAAGCAATTTTGTCAATTCATCAATGTCTTGTAATCATACCAGGCGAGTATATAATCGCAAATTCAAAATACAATACAGACGCTGCTCAGGTTAACGTCTAACGCTTTCTGTGGTGTTTTTATTCGCTAAAAGCACTCTCTAAGACACATTAGAATCAAATGCTTGTCTCTTTAGTGTTAAAGCGTGGTCTAGAGGTTATTAGCGCGTCTCATTATTTATATTTACACCTTGAAAATTGTTAATCGGTGCGTGAGGCAATTAGGGGTGTTAATATGCACAGTGTACAACTCCCGGGAAGCATTTTTAGCAATTCCTCGATGTCTTGTAATTATACGTTCCAGACGAGTATGTAATGGCAAATTGAAAATGCACTACAGAAGCTACTCTGGTTAACGTCTATCGCTTTCTGTGGTGTCTGTATGCCCTAAAAATACTCTCTAAGACACATTAACGATTAAAGTTCTGCTTCTTTAGTGTTAAAACGTCGTATAGAGTGTTTTAAAACGTCCCAACAATAATTATATTTAGGGGAAGTATGGCTGTGATGGCACACTTTTTTTTAACGGACTGTAACTTCCGTTAATGTTGTGATAATTAAGATATAATTGCATTTACAGGTGTAATGGAATGTCTACTATGGGTTCACATATAGATTATTTCTCAAAATTTACATATGCCAGAGAAAATAAATTTCTTACAAGTAGTGTAGTGTGCCATCATATTCGCACAGGTATGGATATGATGGCACACTTATTACTTTCTATATATTTTAGGAATATATTGGCTATATTTCACATTTTTTCATTAAAAAACAATTTTTTAAATAAAATTATTATATAATCATTAAAAAAACTAAACACATATTTAGGATACAAACAGCTGTCATTATAACATAGTTGTCGGAAAAAAAACAATCCATATGATAGATAATACATTTTAGTCACTGCATAATTCACAGGTGAACATCTTGGTTTTTCTGTCAATACCGGCACATGCATTGTGGCACCACATCTTGCATTGTTGGCACTGGATCCAGGGTTCCTTTGACTTGGATAAAGAAAATAAACCATTGCAATATATGCAAGCCGCATCTTCCTCTTCATCATCGGCTATAAATGGTTCTTCTGGCTCAGTATCATCTTCTTCTATTATCAACACCTTCTTCGTAGAACGAGCAGATTTTCGTAGTTCAACTGCTTTTTTGTCAGCAACTTTTGCTTTTGCTGTCTCTATGTTTGGTGTTGTATTTATTACTTCCATCTCACCTTCTTTTCTTTTTCTCTTTTGACGAAAAGTCGCTTGCGGAACAGGAGATATTTGCGATATTAGAACAGAACAATTTATGTCATCCTGTTTATCCCCCTGAGGTGCAGTTCTAGCTAACTCTTTATCTCCTTGCGAAGGTTGTTCATCTTCAGCAAGTTTATCATTACATGAAGTAGACGCTTTGGAATTTGGTGATATTACTACCTGCACTAAAGATTGTGATGGTTGTGCTTCTGTAGAGGGCAAATTGTAGTTGTCCTCTGCTATATTCGTTGTTTCTGAAGAAAGGAACTGCCAGTCAGGAAATATATCTTCATTAAATGGACATATCCCCGTTTTTTGGAAGCCATGAACGGCATTGGCCACTGTAGCAGCTTGAGTATAAGCTTCTTTGAATAAGTGACCAACTTGAAAATGAGTTACTGTTCGACCAGGATGAGTATGTAACCACCTTCTAAGAGCCTGATTGTAGTAAGTAGTTAAAGGGCCATAAAAGCTTACGTCTAATGGCTGCACCCTATGGGTGCAGTGTGGTGGAAAACAAAACAAAACTATATTATTTTGCTTTGCGAACTCTAATACATCCAAGTGCTTGTGACTGGAATGGCCATCGAGAAGTAATAGAATCTTCCTTTCAGCTGAGGGTTTTGCATGCTTAACAAAATGTTTAAGCCACAAAAGGAAAATCTGCCCTGTCATCCAACCACTCTCTTGCGAGAATCCTACACGCCCTGGGGGAGTATTATCCAACAACGCCTGCTTCATATTTTTTTGTGGGAAAATGATAGCCGGAGGTATGTAATTCCCAAGGGCATTTATGGAGCATACTACAGTAAAATGTTGCCCTATTTCTGCACTCGTCAGTGTACCTACTTGCTTTCTTCTTTTTATGGCTAAAATTTTATCCGTTCTTGATTGCACGGTCGATAATCCCGACTCGTCCATATTATAGATCTGGTCGGGCTCAAATTTGTATTGATCCATAATAATTTTAAGGCTAGTGAAATACTTGCTTATTGTAACTTTATTAAAGGCTCGCGCCCGAGCTAATGACGTGGCCTCCGGTTGTCTTAGACTAATAGATGGATGCCTATTCAAAAAGGCATGAAGCCAGTCCCATCCAGCCATACGCCTTTCTTGGTTAAAATTGTGTTTACATTTCAGCTTTTGAGCTAATTCAAAAGCAAGTTTTCTTAAATCAGAACACGTTAAGCCAAAAAATCTGGATTCCAAGGATTTTACGTGATCAACTAATTCCTTTTCAACTTTGTTGGAGAACACTTTAAGGCTTCCACCTAAGAAGCTCTTTCTGCCACCACGTAATACTTTATTTTTTTCCTCTACTCTTCGCCGAAGAGTACTCTTTGGAACACTAAATGTTTTGGAGGCCAATAACCATCCCATTTCTTTAGATCGAACGGCTTTGATTGCTTGGTTCATATTGTCCTCAGACCAGCTCTGCCTTTCGGACATTTGTTTTTTATTGTTCATGCTCCCACGAGGTAAAGGGCTATAATGAAATGGAAATATTCGTTAGTAAGCTACTTAAGGGTATTTTGCAATAAATTCTGGCTATGATGGCACACTATGCCATCATAACCAACTAGTTAGCGTGCCGTCATAGCCGAAATCCTCAAACTTGAGAAAATTGAATTCAGTCTGGCAACCATGCAAAGAAATGCCGCGCAAACAAGCCACTTTATAGGTTAGACACAACTGAACAATTTAGTTGCTATAAAAACATTTTGCCTTTAAATTTGAGTGAATTATCACTCATACTGAAGCATGCAAATATAAACTTGAAGCTTACCAAAATATATTTCCAATTATAAAAAGTTTATAACTTAAACTATTACAACCGAAATTGCACAGTGAAAGTTTGGTATCACACTAATGAAGTAAAGCACACATCTGTACAGCTGCTTGCATAAGAAGTGGTAAATATCATAGCTGTGCCAACATAGCCGGTATGCCATCACAGCCATACTTCCCCTACACCTTGAAAATTGTTTCTCGGTGCATGAGGCAACTTCCGGGAAGCAGTTTTAGCAATTCTTGGATGTCTTGTAATTATACCAGACCAGTATCTAATGACAAATGGAAAATACAATGCAGTAGCTGCTCAGGTTAAGGTCGATGGCTTTCTGTGGTGTCTTGATGGACTAAAAACACTCTCTAAGACACATTAGGACCATAGTTCTGTCTCTTTATAGTTAAACGTCGTCTAGAGGTTATTATAGCGTCTCAATATTGATATTTCCACCTTGAAAATTGTTACTCGGTGCATGAGGTAATTAGGGCTGTTAATATATGCACAGTTTACAACTCCCGGGAAACAGTCTTAGCAATTCTTCCACCTCTTGTAATTATACCAGAAGAGTATGTAATGGCAAATGGAAAATACAATGCAGAAGCTGCTCAGGTTAACGTCTTCTCTTTCTGTGATGTGTTTATGTGCTAAAAACAGTCTCTAGGTCACATTATGATCAAAAATCTGTCTCTTTAGTGTTAAAACATTATTTGTTTATTAAAAAGTATTTGTGTTTTAACTTTCACGCCGTTTTTGTTTATTCAGAAATTTGTAGTAATTAAATGTTTTTTTATAATAACCATTATGCCCAACATTTGGTGTTGGTTATTTTGAAATGCCTACTAAAATGGTAAATATTAATTTGTAGTTTTCGAACAAAAAATTTAAAAATTAAAAACGAATGTTATAAAAAATACATACAAGATCAGAAAAATGCTACAAAAGCTTGTCTTTCTGAATAAAGTCTATAACAAACTTTACCTACAAACTAATACTTGCTTTTTTCAATACTTTTTAAATAAATGTCTTCGAATATTGTCAGTATCCGCTCTAATTCAAGATCTTAAAAATTTATGACTAAAACTTCTTTGTGATATCCATTATGCACAACATTTGGTGTTGGCTATTTTGAAATGACCAGGGGCGGACTGGCTAGGGATGCCGGGATGCGATCGCATCCCGGGCCCTTGGGCTGTCCGAGCCGGCAGGCTTTAAACTAAAATTTAACACCACTAGCACGTTTACACAGGCACATTTTGGCCCCGGGGTCCCCGCCTCACAATTAATTGTAATCCATGTATTCTTCATTTTCAGAATATTAATGCTGATGCATGCAAATATTGCATACCATGTGCATTTAAATTGCTCTATAAATATAACTTCCACTCGTTTTTAAGTTTTTAATAACACTGGCGTGTACGCAAGTAAACTGTGAAGGCTCGTTTTCGAAGTTAAAAATAGTGGAAACTCAACTTCGATCTTCAATGCAGCAGGATCTCCTGGAGGCTCTTTTACTAATCAGTAGTGTAACGTTTCATCCCCTTACAAATGGCGTCAAATTTTTACCTCGGCTTAAGTTAAAAATCAGATAATTACGTTCACTCAAATGTATATTCGATTAGTAAATCCACTAGATAATTACCCAAATAAATATAATGTTTTTAGCTATATACAAAGGTTAATTAGAAATAACTGAATTGTACATTATTTAATTAATAGGTACTACGGAGACGGTATCTCGTTTCGTGGGTCGCGCTGCAACCCACTACACCGGGGCGTGTTGCGGGCTCCTATGGACAGTCCGCCGGTACGCACGTCGATTCCTTGGAAAATGAGCTGCGTAGGTCGTTTGGATCGCCTACTCCCAAGCACGTTGATTCTTTGGGAAATGGGCTGAGCAGATCTTTTGTTCTTTCGAATTTGACCTTCCGCCGCAGTTGTTGACAGTGATTTTAAGCTGCAATTTGCCGGTGAAATTAACGATTTTTAAGGGTTACCTGGGGCCGGCGTTAGTGGTTAACTCCTGGAGCGGAGGCTGCTGTTATCTTATGCAGGTTGGGCAACGTTCTTGGAGCGAACGCGATGTTAAATCTTGCAAATGGAAGACGTACACTTTTTAGCCGGGAAGCGGTGGTTTGGCGGCCCTCCGGCAGTGCATTTATTGAACACGAGCTCGAACTTCGGACCCCATGGAGACGGACTCTCCAGGTGAATTTCTTGAGGGGTGGTTACTGTATTCTAGCCGCTCGTAGACAGGATATGTGTTGCGATTCCTACAGGTTCAATTATTAGTAAAATTACGTTATGCGATGTATTTTCCCTCTCGAAGCGCCGGGATTTGCGCTTAATAATTGTGCGGACTGGAAGCGGTTAGCCGGATGGGCTACGAAAAGTTTAAACTTCGTTGGGCTGACAGTTTAACCGGTCACCTCCCTTGAAGCCTAGTCCGGTAAGGGACAGTTCAACCTGTTAGACCGGAGAGTCCAGATAGGAAAGGAGATGAATTATTGAGAGGATAGATCTCAAGTTTTCGAAAAGGCAGTGCAGTCTTCTTTTATACCTTTTCGGCCGCGTTATCGGGGTGCTTGACTTAGCTTCCACTGGAAAGGGAACGACGCTGTCGTTCATTTAGCGCTACGTTGCGCAGAGCGTATAAGATTTCTTATCGCCTGTTTACGCGTCGAATTGATGCAGCGCTTGATTAGGCGATGTATTAAATTTAAATACATTTTATGTATAATAAAAATGTAATACAGGAGGAAGCGTTACAGTATAGAATCGTATAAGATTCCAAGCACAGAATCAATCATAGATGTACTTGGAGAAAGTTCTCAACTCCTCAGTAAAATGTTGTTGAAGTAGTTCAATTGGTAATATGTAATGTATAGATAATAATAATAATCCTAGTCTAAATTTTAATAAACAAAATGATGTTACTTACACAATGAGGATTTATATATTGTTTGTTAATGAAGTATTTTTGATTATTGTATTTCTGTTTTTATGCCCTAATCTTCTTGAGAATGAAGGCCTAGTCTTTCGAAATGTAGAAGATAAAAAAATAATAAAAGAAGGTTGCTGTGTGGTCATTACCATAAACTTAAAAACATTCATACCAATGGGCCACGAAAGCCTGCAACAAAATATAATTTATACATCAATATATGTACCTATTCATAAAATGATTATTAGAAAGTTATGCAATGCATGATTCAATCAACATGTTCAATACATTGAGACTCGCCGTTGACCGCCACCTTGCCCCTTGCCAAATCCACTCACAAGCTCGCAGGTTGCGAGTGGCAATTTGGTACTTGCGAGTTATATTCTTGGTCGTAGGCCTTCCTTGAATATAATTTTCGCAAAATTTTAATTGCTCGCTCGGGTAGTGTTGCTAGTAGGTGGTTGTTGGCGCCTATTAATCGCGTTCTAAAATAGCGTTTTAATCCATAAAATGTATCGCACCAGCGAAAAAATTTTTCTGCTTCGGTGATATTGCCCACGGCAGCTGGGGCTTCGCCTCAGGCTTGAGCTATACCGCATGTGCGGGCCGCGGGCCTCCCAGGCACCCAGCATCCCGGCCTATTAGTCCCAGTCCGCCCCTGGAAATGACTACTGAAAATGTAAATATTAATAAGTATTTTTGGATCAAAAATAAGAAAAATTGAAAACGATGTTATAAGAAATACATACAAAATCTAAAAATACTGAAAATGTTTTTTCTCCCCATATAGAATCTATAACAAACTTTACCTACAAACTAGCACTTGCGTTTTTCAATACATTCGTTTACATTTTGTGTTCTGCAATTATACGTAGAAATTAAGGAGATTTAGAAGATACCTGCGGCTTGCAGTTTTGGGTATTTGGAATCTTACTAAAAATCTAAATATTAATAAGTAGTTTTCGATCAAAAATAAGAAAAATTAAAAACGAATGTCATAAGAAATACATACAAGATCAGAAAAATGCTACAAAATCCTTTTTCACCGAATAAAATCTATAGCAAACTTTACCTACAAAATAATACTTGCTTTTTTCAATACCTTTTACATAAATGTCTTCGAATTTTGTCAGTATCCACTCTAATGCAATTTGAAACGTGCATCAGGGCAATTTATAAAGTCTGTAATATGGTTGCCCCCCTGTTTGTTAACTCTTGGACTTGTCATTTGACAAACAAATTTGTTTTATATTTTAACTCTAGCATTCGCATTTAGCCATGTTAAACAATCAATTCCAACTATTGTACATATCTAATTACTGTTTCGAAAAAGAAATATAAGATTTAAATTTAAATTACATAATAAAAAATGTCAAAATAAACTTGTAAATCGATTGCGGGATAGCATAGCGCAAACACACATTTTAAACAAACAAGACTTCTTAGAGTAGCGGTAGAGCTGAGGTCTAGCAATACAACTGTATCAGGTTCGAACCCAGCTTGAATTAGAAAGTTTTTTAAATAAATATGGCTTTAGAACGTGCAATATAGAGATAACACAAACCTGCCAGTGAGTACGACAACGATAAAGAGTCGCTTTAAACCAGTGCAAGAGAGATAGCATGAGTGCGAGAGAGAAAGTGTGTGGACAAGGACAGGCGCGACGAATACAGAGCACCACGTGACGTAATCAAATCCAAAATGATTTCCGTGAAATTCCTGGAATTAAATTAATTAACATATGTGATAACAGCAGCGATCTAATTTAATAAAAATCCGCGATCTTATACAATAAGCTCTCAGGGATTGATTATCAATTTAATCCGAGGTTTAATGATCAAGTTAATTAGGTCAATTAAAAAAAATGGTGCTCAAAGTGCCCCTTTGCCAACAGGGTTTGATTATCAAGTTAATTAGGTTAATTAAAAACAAAATGGCGTTCGCAGAGTTTGATTAGCAATTTAATTAGGTCAATTAAAAACAAAATGGCGCGCAAAGTTCTACTCTGGTAGTCCGCATGCTTAGACTTTGTCCATAACAAACAAACAATTTTTATTCAACAATTATAAAATTTTCCAGAAAAACAGAAAAACACGGGTAAATTAAGAATTGCCATATCTGAGGCATGTTTGATTTTTAGTAGAAATATAACAAGTGCTTGAAAATATTCCGGGACTATTTGGAAAAATGTTCTGCAGCTTTTTTTTTTCGATAAAAGCATGAATGCAAGTCGACTGAAAAAATACCGACTCCGAAGGAGGAGGGTTTTTTTCTTGGAGACATGCACGCGTACTTTCGTTAGAACAAAATAGCATGTGAGCAAACGAAAATGAAATCAAGCTTGGCTATCAAAATTGAAACATATGTCGATTATTAATTCACAGTATGTTAATGCTCTAGAATGAAATGCACATACAACACTAAACCATTGCATAACTGTCACCGACTCTCATGTTATTTGAAAATTAACATAAAAACCAACACTTAAACAATGTTACATCTGTTACATCAATCATTTCGATTATAAAAACTTTTTGTTCTTGATTTTTTTTTTTTTTTTGTGATTTATTTTACCAGTTCGACATACAGTGTCATGCATGGTTAGATTAATATAGAAAATTTTTAAGAATGAATAACTAAAACTAACAGGAAATTATATAAGGTACATTATGACAGAAGGAACCGTTATCCGTTATAAAAAATAATAAGACATAATGTGCTAATTACTAGGTTTAAGATTTAACAGTGATAACTAAAACTAAACTAAAAATAAACTAAAAGTTATTTCGAAAGAAAACATTATTTGATGCGTATAATAGGAGCAATGTTATGTTAATCACTGTCATCCGTTAGTAAGACATCCTGTGGAAGGCGTCTTTTGAGCCGCACGTGAAGTCCTTGTTGACCGAGAGAATAATACCGAGCACTTGGACAAGAATTAATATTTGCGAAAAATGTTTTTGCAAGTTTTCTGATAAACTGCACTATAGTTGGCATACCCAGTTCTTTATGCACCTGAGAATTTCTAATGAACCATGGCGCCCCAACTACCATACGTAACACCTTGTTTTGTAATACCTGTAGTTTGTGAATATGTGTTGGAGACACTGCACACCATACAGGACATGCATAAGTTATTATGGGTCGTAGTATTGATGTATAAATCAATATCCCGCACTGCACTTTGAGAGGAGACTTTCTATTGATGACTGGATATAGTTTGTTTAGTCTAACGTAGCACTCTTTTATTTTGTTTTGTATGTGGGCACTCCAGTTAAGCCTCCAGTCGAAAAAAACACCAAGATACTTGACAGGTACTTGTTTAGGACTCCATAAGACTGCTTTGCCATTGATTGTGATATTAGGGGGCTCCACTACTCTTCTCAGTGTAAATATCTTGCAAACGCACTTACTTTGATTCAAGGTTATGTGCCATTGATTGAACCATTCTATCAGTATGTTAACAGCATCTTGTAACATTGCCGCGGATGTTATTAAATTATCGCTTTGCGTTATTATGGCAGTATCGTCTGCAAATATCGATAGAGACGAATTTGTAGGTTCTGGAATGTCGTATGTAAACAAGTTGTATAGTATTGGGCCTAAAACAGACCCTTGAGGTACTCCTGCTCTTATTGTCCTGGGAGTTGATGTCTTGTCGCGTACCTTGACCATAAACGTTCTGTTTGTTAGAAAGCAGGAGATTATCCTAACAAGGTATGACGGAAGTGGTAGCTGAATTAATTTGTAGATTAAACCCTTGGTCCAGACGCGGTCGAATGCTTGTTTTACATCAAGAAAAGCAATTGTAGTATATTTCTTCTCTTCGAATCCTCGTTCTATGATTTCTGACAGTCTGATTAGCTGGTGTGTGGTAGAATAGTTGGTCCGGAATCCAAATTGAAACTTTGGGATGATGTTATGATTATGAAGTTCATCGGCCAGTCTAAGTTTGATTATTTTTTCCAGCAGTTTAGAAAGACTTGACAGAAGACTAATAGGACGGTAACTGGAGGGTTCGTGTGGATTTTTGCTAGGTTTATGAAATAAAATGATGTCGGCGTGTTTCCAATGGCTGGGAAAATAACCTAGTCGCAGGCAACTATTGAATGTTGTTGCTAACAAAGCGAATGCTTTGTTAGTTAGGTTGCGTAGTATGATGTTAGATATTTCATCTCTACCTGGAGCTTTTTTAATTTTTAACCTCTGTGTTAATGTTCTCAATTCTTCTGGGCTTGTGGGAACTATGGGTTCAATAATTGAGGGTGGAATATCATCTACTGCTTGAGTAACCTGATCTGTAAAATTGGCGTTATTCTGCGTCTGGTTAGTTGTAAACACAGTCTCCAGGTAGTCTGCAAACAAGTTAGCCTTCTCACTGTCAGTCGTGAATTCTTGATTATTTAATTTTAGTGCTGGAATGGTTGCAGGTTCTTTTAGAATGCGTTTAGTAGCTCTCCACATAGAGGGATCCCCTGGTTCCAACTCTTGTATGTACTTGCAGTAGGAATCGATTCGATATTTATCTAGTTCCCACTTAACTTGTCTGGATATTCTATTTAGTTCGATTTTAATCTGAAGATCCCTTGTTCGTTGCCATAATCGCCTTAATCGGTGTTTTTCTTTGATTTTATTCAGAATGTCCATCGGTGGATGCATGGAGTTATTCGGACGACGATGCTTTATGGTAGTAGTGGATTCAGATATAGTTTCTTTTATTTTAATGGTAAAATCCTCGATTACAGTATCAATATCAGCTGTTGTCATTATAGAGGAAGGACACTTAATCTTTGCATCTATTTTTTCCGAGAAGTTTTTCCAATCAACTATACCCTTGATTAACCGCTGAGGTGGTGAATATATTTCCGGTTTTGAAACAAATGAGATCAAGACAGGTTAATGGTCGGAGTCTAACTCGGGTAGTACTGTTTGGTGGATCGGCAGGTTGAAGTTTTTCAATGCAATGATGTCCAATATGTCGGGCTTGTGATCGGTGCGATAGGGAACGTAGGTATTTTCAGTAGGGGAACAAATTTGTGCTCCATTATTAGAGGAGTAATTATGCAATCGTATTCCATTTGGGTTGCTAACACGGCATCCCCATAGTACATGTTTACTATTAAAGTCGCCGATGACAAGGGTAGGTTCACTTCGGCTTAGTAGGATATTGATATCCTGTTCGGCTAGTTGCTTATTGGGTGGTTTATAAACACATATTATTACTATATTGCTGTTATTGTTTATAGTGAGTTTAACTGCAATTGCTTCTAAGTTAGATAGGTTGAGTTCCAATAATGGTACGACTTTTAGCTGCTTTTTAACTATAATTGCAACGCCACCTGAAGCTATAAGAGCATCTCTGTCTTTTCTGTATATGTTGTATCCAGAAATTTTGAAGTTTTCGTCTGGTATTAGATGTGTTGCACTTACACAAGCTATATCGACGCTGTGTCTCGCCAGGAATGCAATAAATATAGACCGTTGTGTCTTGATGCCGTTGGCATTCCAGTTTACAATAATTGTATTATTAAAGGGATTTTGCATGTTATTTGCAGACATTTTGAAGTAGTGAGGGTAACAGCGAAGCTAAAAGTGTTTTAATTTGGTCCATATGTGGAGCCAGAAATTCTAATAAAATTTTTATAAGTTTAGTTGCAGTTGAATTTTCTTCAGTATTATTAGGAGTATGTGTGTGATTGTGATCTGAATGATTTTCTTGCGTTATTTGGGCGTAGGAAGTACCATCTCTTAGTCTAGAATGTCGGTTAGGTAAATTATTATTAACTGTTTGTCGAGCCGAAGAAATAGATCGATAGTATGAGCAACCCTTGTAATTTGCGGGATGCTCTTCGCCGCAGTTCACGCACTGTGGCTTCGTAGTTTTTAGTTTTGGACAATCTTTGTAGTAGTGGTTCCCTGTGCACTTTACACAACGGGGGTCCAATTTACAATAATTTTTAGTATGCCCGTAACGCTGGCATCGCTGGCATTGTGGTATGTCTTTGTTCTTATGTTTTGGCTCGACAGTTACAATACAGTGGTATAGCGTTGTTACATCAAAAATTTTCTTTGCTTTGTCATTCTTTGTTAAATTAATAACACATAATGGAATCGGGTTTTTATTTTTACTTAACATTCGAGTGACGCTAATTACAGGCAGTTCTTTCTGCACCAATTCTGCTTTGATTTCCTCGGTAGTGATAGAGCAAGGGACGTGACGTATTACAACTGACATCGGTGCATCAGCGGGGTTATTGAACGAATGATATTTAACATTATTGGCGTTGTAAAATTTGGTCAGTGTCCGATAATCGTCTATTGATGTTAATGTGATTTTCAAAAAATCGCCTTTGTAACTGGTAGTAAATTCCTTCGATGTATTAGCTTTTAAATCTTTAATTACCGATTGATAGTCTGTAGCATTATGTAACAAAATCGGAGGAATTTTTTGTTTAATAATTTGTGGTTCTTTGCTTGGTTCAGTCGATTCCAAGGAATCATTTGTGTGCTGTAGAACGTTTTGGTCAGCAAGATAGTATTTATTTTTGGATAGGAGTTCTTCATTCGTAAATAAAAACTTTTTCCTTGGAGATACAGCTGTGGGTGAATTGTTGTTCCTTTTCTTATCGGAGGTGAAACCAGCGTCGCTGTTCTGTGGCACGTCTTCGCAATCCATTTCAAGCATATTTTTTGAGGCAGATTTGCTGTTACGTGATTGTTTATTTAAGGGGCTCTTCTTTGAAGAGCCCCCTTTAAGTAGCGTTTTAACAGAAATTTGTGAGATTTGGCAAACTGACGACAATTTAAATAAAATAAAATTAGCTCACTTGTAGCGCGTGTGGCGCGCGTTGATTACCAATTCAGTGCTGCAAAATCACGACCGCATGCACCGGGCTCACAACTCAGACTTCTGTTCTTGATTAAACATGTGTAATTTAAAATTTGGTAATTTAAACAACTTAACACTTCTGCTATTATAATAACTGTCATATTTAAATTAAAACGTCATAAGTAATAAAGCACATGACTTAAGTTTTTCAAAGCCAAGCTTGTTTTCGTTTTCATTTGCTCACATGTTAGTTATGGAACACTTTTTGCAAATATTTCCATAGGAATTTTATTATGCATACGTTATACCGGGTGACTATAAATGATTAAGATTTTTTTTCTTAGGTTGGCGCTGTTTATGTTGGTGTCACTGAGAGTCTATGTCAAATTCGAGGTTAGCAGGTTAGGTTTTGCGTCAGTTTTGACACAGAATGACGCAAAACTTAACCTGCGAACATTGGATTTGACATAGACTTACAGTGCTACCAACATAAACAGTGCCAACCTAAGAAAAAAATCTCAATCATTTATAGTCACCCGGTATATTGATAGAGAATATTACGAATGGAAAACACTGTAATAGCTATTTTTGTATTAAGGGCGTGAAGGAGGCGTTTTTCGCCGCGGCGGAATTATAAGCCAGAGGCCCGAAGGGCCGAAGGATTATAAAACGCCAAAGGGCCAAAATCGCCGTTCACGCCCGAAATGCAAACAAGATTTTTTGTAAAATCCACCATAAAGCTTTGAAAAATAAATGGCTCGATTCGTTCTCAAAAATCAAATTGTTGTTGGTTGCCAATGTGATGCTGGTTTTTTAGGCCTTAGGGCGCAAAAGGCATTATTTACGCCCGCAAATTATTTTTAGGCCTTAGGGCGCAAACGGCACTATTTACGCCCGCAAATTAATGCATAAATGACCATATTTTAGTACGATTTTACAAAAACATATTTTGTATAAATAATTTGTTGCGGGTTTTTGTGAAAACTGCATTAAGTGAAAATTTTCCGGTAAATTTCCAATTATTAATCATCGCCGCTGATATGAGAAATTTCCAATTAAATATGCAAAAAGGATATTCTCAATTAAAAAGTTCAGCCATGGATGAATAATAAGGGTTGATTAAAAATGAATACTTTATTCTGCTGAACCCTGTAAATAGATGGATCAAAATGTTTTTGCAACATATTGGTATTGCTGTCACGTTGGTATTCAAACATTTTGCAGCTGGGGATGTTATTATGTCAGTTAAGTTTTGAGTGATTTTGACAACCATATGATATTTGACAGAACAAAAACTAATCAAATAACGGTTATGACTAATTGTTTACAATTACGATTACGTTTCTAGGCGGTTTTCCGCGATCATAATTTTTACAATGCTTTTGCATTGAAGATAACATTTTTATCAAACAGTATTTTCATTTAAATTACTTCCATACACTATAGTTCGGGTGTGTTAAACATTGGTGTACACAATGCTAGCTCCAGAAGTAGGCTCCACTAATGCTGATCCCTCAGATAAAACGCCCTTAGTAGGCCAGACTATGTTGAAGCGGCTTTCGAATCTTCTAAGTCGTAATACAGGAGGTGGTATTGGCACCACCGCAGATGGTTATATAGAGTTTGGGTCCATGACGGACCAGTCAGATAATCGGACTTTAGGAGTGTTTGCTGGCGTGTTCAGCCCAGTCACTCTGTCTATGTTTTCTGCATTGATATTCCTGCGAGTAGGCAAGTTGGTTTCTTTAAGTACAAAACTGCTTATTTTAATCCTGTACTTGTAGGATACATTGTTGGAAATGCAGGGCTTTTAGTGACATTGCTGCAGTTTATAATAGCATATGTTATTCTGGTCTTTACTGTGGCTTCGGTTTGCGCTATTTCAACAAATGGGGCTGTCGAAGGAGGTGGCGCATATTGTATCCTTTTCAAATATCCATTTATTTTGCTTGTATAAAATTATTTTCTTTAATTACTGTTTAGTTATGATAAGTCGAACTTTGGGACCAGAGTTTGGTGGATCAATTGGCACTTTGTTTTTTCTTGCAAATATAGTCAGCAGTGCTTTGTGCATTTCTGGATGTGTAGAAGGACTTGTTGAGAATATTGGACCAGCTGGTAGGTATATCTAGTTTATAACATAATTAAACTGATATTTTTATTTTAAGGATACTTAGTAGGGGACTCCAGTATGGGACTAATTCCAGATGGGCATTGGTACCGATTTTTGTATTGTTCTGCTCTTAATTTTCTCAATTTACTTGTCTGTTTAATTGGAGCCGGCATGTTCGCGAAGACAACTGTGTTCGTGCTTGCTACTGTGGTTGTTTGTATAGGCATTGCTTTTATCAGCTACTTTGTACAAGGACCAATGTCGGTAAGATTTGACATAATTTATGTATACCGTTGTGAAATTAAATGCTACGCAGGTACCAATTCCTGATGCCAATACCTTAGTGCAAAACAGTACTCATCACGCCATAGGAAATTTTACTGGTTTACGTTCTTTTACACTAGAAGAAAATTTGTGGTCTCATTATGGCTTAGATTATACAGCTAAAGGTGAAATGGTTACTTTCGCTTCGGTTTTCGGTGTTTTGTTTTCTGGTGTCACAGGAATTATGGCTGGAGCCAACATGAGTGGTAAGTTTTACCCATATAGCTTTTTATCGCAGCAAATTGATTAGTAGTATACTTTTAGAAATTAAATTAAACAAGCTTGTAAAAGAATATGACAAATCTTGCCAGAGTTATTAAATTTGAACGAAAATAGCATAACTTCTCAAACACGGTTTTCTTAATGATTAGCTGTCAAATTTGGAAGAAAACTTCTCCGTTCTACTAAAATTGATTTACAATTCGCCGAACAAAGCATGGGTTCTGTCTTGTAGGTGCACAGTAAATGTTGACGTCTGGAAAGTCGAGACATCACTATCGCAGAATAAACTTAGTCGCTTTTGATTAATACTATTACCATTTCTGTAAGATTAAATGGCAAGTTGCAAGAAGTGTAAATGTGATTTCCAGTACAAATGGTGGGATTCTACTCGGTATGTTCTTTGATTTATGCTATATGCATACATATTGTAAAATAATAGTAGTTTGTATACGAAGGCACTGAAGTTTTAACTTTTTATCACAAATGTGGATTTAGTTGCCGAGCCCCGTAGGGTCAAGGTAAATAAACCACATCAGGGATAAAAAGAAACTTCAGTGCCGAGGGGTACATTATGTTTTTTTCTTTAAATCGAGAAATCGTAAAATTACAACATTTTAACCAACTTTTGTAGGTTATGTTGACGTTTACTTGTCGCCCTGCCACCTACAAAAAGTGATAAAACAATGAATTACTTCACTGCCGATTTTTCATATTTTAATGATTTCGACGCTCTTCACTGCCGATTTTTAAAAAAAATGTTTCTTTTTCATTGTAAAATTTAAATTGTGAAAATTAAATCGAGCGTGTTGTTTTTTTACTAAAATTTCTAGAAAACAGTACAAAACGTGTCCTCCTTTAAATAATTTTCTAAAGGATGACCATTTTTTGACCGCATTATGTTTAATAAGGGAAGAGCAGGTCTGCGTGGGGAAAAATCAAGCCGAATTACAAAATACAATCGAAAGTGCATAACATGGCAGAAAACAACGATATAATACTGGCGGACATTATGAAACAACTGATTATTGCAAAGAAAAATGGATGAAACAAACACGAACTCCAAGCAATAAGCGAAAAAAATAATAATTCTAGAGGAAGTGGCAAAGCAACAAGAAACAAGAATACAAATACTAGAGAAGGAAGCAAGAAAAATGAATATAATAATTTTTGGCATTCCAGAAGAGAGCGAAGAGGACACGAAAATACTGAAAAGGACATTTCTGAAAGAAGTAGTAGAAAAAATAGGAGTACTAGCGGAGGAAAATGAAATTGGCGGCATAAACAAACTATGAAATGAAAGCAGGCCAATAAAAGTAGGCCTCACAACAAAACTAAAAAAAAATGAGATATTAAGAAACCTAACTGGATTAAACGGAACAAGAATTTGGGTAAGCGAGGATCTGGACAAGAAAACTAGGGAAGCCAGGAAAAAATTGCTACCCCACATGTTGGAAGCCAGGACAAGAGGAATAATGAGAGGAGACAAGCTGATAATAAATGGAGAAGAATGGAACGTGGAAGAACTTCAGGGGAGTGAAGGGGAAGATACAAGAGGTACAAAGAATGCAGAGGAAAAGAAGAAGAAAGAAAGATCCACAGATGACGAAAAATCCCCCAAAGGAGCAGTCCCAAAGAAAAAGAACTGGGCGCAGACTATGCTAATACCCCATGGAAAAGGAAGGAGGGAGGACGCAAAAGGCAACCCACGATCCGAGGAGAACTTAGATGCAACCCTAAGGAACAGTACGAAGACAATACAGTTCAAAAAAGTAACAGGAAATGATAGCGGGACGGAAACAATGATAACGACAAGCAATAGAAAAGGACAAATAACTAAAGGTGATGAAGACAAGAAGAAAACAAAGCAAGCAGAAAAGAGAGATGAAACAAAGATGACAAACATGTTATGTGTAGAAACCACGATCGCAGGTAATGAAAATAATGGAAAAACCGCAATAGAAAATCCTGAAGTAGGAAATATAATAAATGACCCCACTGAAGAAGAGATACGAGAAGAAATAAAAAGAACCTGTAACGGTCAAGCGACAGGAGAAGACAGGATAGCAGCAGAGCTACTGAGATATGGAGGGGAAACACTCCAAACTGTAAACTTATTCAACATATATGGACACAGAACAAAATGCCGCTCGAGTGGGACCAGGGGATAATAATAATACCAATCCACAAAAAGGGAGATAGAGAAGAATGCGGAAACTATAGACCAATAATGATTCTTAATACTACATTAAAAATCCTAGCAAACATAAACAGCAAACTGAAAGTCTACGCTGAAAAAATACTAGGGAACTATCAAAATGGTTTTAGACCAGGAAAATCAACTTTAACTGCAATATATACTTTAGAGCAAATTTACGAAAAATCCCAATAATATAATAAGGAACTACATGTAATTTTTAGAGATTGCCGAAACACGTTCGACTGTATAAACAGAACTAAAGCGCTACAAGAATTAAGGATGTTGGGAATCCCAGTGAAACTTGTAGATATGCTGAAGATGACATTAAAAAATAATAAAGGCAAAGTAAGATTCCAAGGATTAGTGTCAGATGAATTTAGCATTAACAAAAGAGTGAAGCAAGGAGACCCAATCAAACCTAAATAAGAAGAATAATAGAAAATGAGACGAAAATAATTGCCTATGACGACATTGCAATTATCGTAAATACAAAAGAAGAGCAGTAACGAGACTAGATACAGAGGCACAAAAGTTCGGGTTACAAATAAACGAAGGCAAAACAAAATATATGAGAGTTACAAGGAACGAAGGAAGAAGCAAAAAAACTGAAAATCCTATAAAAATAAAAAACTACCAGTTTGAAGAGGTATTACACTTTACCTATCTAGGAGCAGTGATAGAACAAACGGGAAAAGAAAGGATACCAAATCTTTGGCATTAATAGAACACTACTGAAGTCCAAAACGATCAGTTAAGGAACAAAAATTCAAATATATAAGACTTTGATTAGACCAGTTATCTCTTACGTCCTGGAAACAACAACTATAAATAAAAAAGAAGAAGAAGACTTAAAAATACTCGAAAGAAAGATAATGAGAACAATACTGGGACCAGACCTACCAAGAGATGAACAAAGAAGATTACAGAAAAACGCAGAAATGGAAAAACAATTAGATGGTGAAAATATATCTAGATAATAATAATAATTTATTCACCTATAACAGGGGTGGCGAACCAATGGCACGCGTGCCATTGATGGCACGCGGCAAAATAATTTGGGCACGGCCTTAATTAATGAATTTAGGTACCTCATTGAAACAATTTATTTTTCGTCTACATTTGAGGTCATAGTAACAAAGTTTATTGTGAACAAGGCTACCGGTGCCGGAACGGCAACACACTGCGCGACAGAGATAGGTAGATTTCGCGCGAATTTCTGACTGAACGGATGGGAGTGAACTACGGAGTGAGCTAGCGCGGTCGACGCGGAGGGACGGCGCTTAGTTTGTAATTCGCATATAGTATTTGAAATAACTAGTTGGATTTTACTTTAAGCATTTATTTTGTAAGTTTTTCCCTGCGAAGCTAGGCAACCCTATTTTCATCTTGTGATAACATTTTTCAGCAAATTACAGCTATGTTGCTATCAATTTAGACCACTCTGCATTCCAATAGTTTTTCTGGTGGTCCTTTTCCAATTTTTTGGAGATTTTGATAACCTGAGTTGAATTGCGTGTGATAGTATTTCTCGACCTTTTCCATCCCAGCCTTCGCTTGAATAAGTTGGTTGCCCCTCGGCTTTGTGCTTAACCAGCTTAATTATAGATTGGTTCATTTGTGAGGGAGAATTTGGAAGCAAAGAAAGCCCACTGAACGTTAGGATAATTGTTTATGGTTGCAATCCTTACATTCACTACGCTCTTGCGGAATTTTGGGGCCCACTTTCGTTGTTTGCACGGCACTCCAGGCTGTCCGCCACCTCCAGGTTAGTCTTCTTCAGCTCCCGCCTTTTAGCTCGGTTATGTACCTAGGAATATGTATTTTTAGCCTATTTCTACCTGGCATTATTTGATGGCACGTCATGGCCTTATTAACCATTTCTTTAGAAAAAATGGCACGTAGATCAATAAAGGTCCGCCACCCCTGACCTATAACATACAATAAATTAGTACAAGGTACAGTCAGTCGTATAATGTGTAAGCACATGTCTGCATTATTACAAATGTAAAAATTTATTTATATTATATAGTGAAGAAGTACTTAAGTATCTACTTACAGCGGTCTTATATTTATGTAGGTGTGAAATTGTTTTTACTTGACTGGGCAATTTATTAAATAACCGAATCATATTGACGATATGGCTTTTAGATGTTGAGTCTAATCTGTGACTGGGAATTGCAATATTTAAGTGACGAACATTATAATTTAAATATAGTTTAAAATATAGAGTGCCGTGACCGTCAATATGTTTTTTAAGCGGAACTGTGGTTAAACGACAACCAATGCATCTTGCGAATTATTCTTTTTTGCATTACCAAGACTTCATTTATTTTATGGGAATTTCCCCAGCAGATAATGCCGTAGCTCAGAGTCGCTTGAACGTGAGAAAAATAAAACATCGTAGACAGGCGTCGGTTACAGCGTTTCTTAATTGGGAAATTATATTTCGTTAGCTTATTAATGATATAATCGATATGATCATACCATTTCAATCAACTATCTATATAAATACTTAGCAGTTTGGTTTTTTCAACATTTTTTATTGTCGTACCATTACTCACAACTAATAAGCTGCAATCAACCTCTTTAAGCCCAAAATTTTTCAGTTTTGTTGCTATTTAGGATAAGACCATTATCATTGCAGTAATTTTCAAAGGTGTTACAACATTCCTTAGCATTTATGACAAGATCAGATACAGCCACGGAAGACAATTCTGCCTAAGTATCATCAGCATATACAGAAATTGGTTTTGGCATTGCTGACCCAATAAGTAATGTCATTAAAGTACGCAATAAACAGTAAAGGGCCAAGGATACTGCCTTGGGACTCCAGTTTCTATGTTAATCATATTGGATAAGTGCTTTGTACCATTATCAAATACACGTACTTGCTGAGTTCGGTTACTGAGATAATCTTTGATCCAGCTTAAGGCCGGTCCTCTGACCCCGAATTTTTCTATTTTGACAAGTAAGAGATTGTGATTTAACGTTTCAAACGCCCTGCTTAAATCGAACGTTATACAAGTACATTTTAATCTCTTTTCTAAACAATTAACACCCAAAAAGTACTTCATCTAATCCACACGGTTTCATAAAAGCCGGATATTTCTGAAATTTTGCATGGGGCCATAATTTTACATTTAGAATAATTTTCCTGCATGACATTTTGATGTATTTAGTACAAAGAAGAAACTTTACCTGAGAAAAAAATGTTTTTTATCTACCACTCGTGACAGCGTATGAAGACCAATCCAACATTTTAGTATTAAGATTTTCGACTCAAAATTAATCAAAGAATCGATCTACCTGAAGATTATGCGCCATTTTTAATACACCCTGTATATACCAAAATAAAGACCTTTTTGAAATTCTGACAAGAAATATTAAACCAAGAGTAAAGAAGAAAATATTAACCTAAGAGAGAGCGCCTCAACAATTTGATTCTAAGCAGGCAGCTACGGGAATGCTGTTTGGTCATGGAGGGGTTAAATATTAAAATATCTATGGAATGTTTGTATTTTTCAGTTTTAAAAATTTACTACTTGTAGCAATTGCATTTAAATATTTGGTAGTATATAAAATTATGTCATTTTTCAAAAACTGACAATTTATGTTTTGTAGAAAAGGGAATGTGATTATGGAGCACAATGTTTAGCTCAAACATCCATTCCACCAAATCAGTATTCCCAACTGTGTCACTTCTTATTTATATTTATAATTTCATCCAAATTAGTTTTAAGAACGCACGGTTCCTTGTGGACAGACCGCCGTTTAATGAAGGATTCCATATATCATATGCTTAAATTGAAGTGTGGCTCAGTTTGTCTAAAATAGCAGATTTTCTAAGAAGATATGTGTTGTTCCCATCGAATCAGATAATATTGCTAAGTTTCATGAAATCTTAAGATCAAATAACTTGCTCAGTGATATTACGGAGGCATTATAAAGGATGGTTCAAGGTCGGGACACACATTACTGAGCCGTGCCAGGGCCAGAGCATGGCTGTCATGCGGGTGTCTCGGTCCGTTCAGCTGGAAACCACACATGTCCCTGTTCCGGCCATTGGGGTGACTCGGCAGTCTCTTAAAAATATACAAAAAGAATTATTTAAAAATTATTAAATTATGAAATTTTATCATTATCTTGAAAAAAGACAAATAAATCACAATAAATACCGGTGTAATAGCCTCTTTTTAAATTATATGATAACTAAATTTTTTTTCTTCGATATTTCAGGCTACGAATAAGATATCGAGATACGGTTTTCACTAGCTTATTTAGGTATCATTTCACTACATTTTTATGGAAAAAAGTCATATTATTGCATTTAATTTTTTAGAGAATTTTGCAATTTTCTGTTAATATATAAAAAAAACGCGCTCTAGCGGCATCACTAAGAATTAGACATATCACAAGTAAGATGGGTTTGATGGAACAATAAATGCTTTTTCCAACCAGACCAAATTTGTTAAAATCCATTCAGCCGTTTAGGAGGTACAGCTGTTTATTTAAAAAAACATTAAATTACCCTCACCACTTTATTGTAATAGATAGGTATGTACATCAAAAAGTCTTAAATAAAAATTACTCGAATAAAGCTTAGCTTTCAGTGAAAAATCACTTTAAAAGTTTAAGATGGCCACTTTAGTAATAACATTTTTTACCGCAGATCTCTACGACGAATAGTTTCCGAGATACAGCATTTTGCATTCTTATGTGGCCACCCTGTACAAGTTGTAATAAATGTAGGTGAAGTGTTAGACACAGATTCTAATTTTGACGTCGATTTCTCAGATGACAATCCAGAGCTTGACGAGACGTAATCTAATCTAAAATATTCTTAGTTACCTTTTCTAATTTGCCTAAAATTTAATTTTTTTTATGCTACCTCTAATTATTTCAAAGGCGTACGAGTTTACTTAAACTCGATAATCGTTTATAATATAATTTTCCTTAATGTGTGTTTGCTGTGTGTCTGTGGCACAAAATAAAATCTCACGTTCCGGCTTCACAGATGTTTATATTTGTTTAGGTTTTGTTTTTCTTATCTTAGCGCTCGGCGCGGAGCTTGACCTTTCACGTATCCTATTTCACGTGCGTGCCGATTCAAGATTTGCAGCGCGTAGCGCGCGGTTTGCTTGTATTTATATTATTTGTGAAAATTACATATGTCACAATTAGACGTTATATTCAATGAATGCTAACCTCACTTTAAAAAAATCATAGCAGAGTTGCTTGCAAGAAGACTGTACAGTACAGTCTTCTTGGTTGCTTGTAACACTTTTGAGAGAAATTGTGGCGTTAGAGGAATAAAAAAAAACAGGTTTTATGACATTTGTTGGATGGATAATTGTTTGTTTGAAAGCCTACTGAAAACCACCAGCATCTATTACCGGACCCTGTACATTTTCATTGCAAACTGCCTACCAAAAAGGTTAATACAAAAATTGATTCTATCAAAATGATTTACACTAAAACGTCTAGTTTGTTAACATCTATTTCAGATATGTTAAATTTTCATATTTTATTTCTATCAAATGACTTAAAAAGTACATTTACAGCTAATAAATCTGTACAGGTTAACTTTAATTCATTGTTAAAGTAAACAAAAGTGTATCAAAACGTTGCTTATGACACTTTATTCATTAGTAAACAAATTTTATGCACTTTTGTTTATTTGCTTATTATGCCGTCATAAGCAAGAAAACGGTATCTACAAAAAATTCGAAATTGAGTTATTGGTATCGTTGGAACCGGTACAAAATTCCAATCATTTTAGATAAGTAACAAAGCTATATATGCACTCTAACTATGATTTTCAGATGGAAAAAGGCAGTATCAACAGAAATTTTGTTACTTATAAAGAGCAAGAAGGCGCCATGTGCAAAATGCAAAAGTGAAAAACGGTATCTGCGTGTAGAAGCCGCTTTCTTCTTTTGTTTTGTTAAATACCGCCTTTATTGTCTGTTTTCGTGGTCGCAAATGGGCAGATACGGCCAACGACGTAATCTGTCGAGTGTACGTACCGCATTGTTAATACAACATTGTCAAGTAGATGCCGCTTTTTCAATCTGTATTTAGTGTTCCGTCAATTGTTGCAATTTAAAGTCAAAAGGCGGTATCTACATTTTTTAAACACAACTAAATTCATACTTATAATACAAAAAATCCATGGTCATGTACCGCATGGTGATAAAATATCAATAAGTTACGTTTCGCCATTTATCTCGAAACACGTTTTTTGTAGATACCGCATACCGCTTTCTTGCTTATGTATTAGTTTACTGGAGAAGTAAATTTACTCCACAAATAGTTATCTAATGATTTATTGATCGTTTATAATACTGGCCATTAGTTGTATATAATTTGTTTTAGGTGAATTAAAAAGTCCTGGAAAGGCTATACCTCGAGGAACTTTGTCAGCAGTAGCGTTTACTCTAATTGTGTACTTCTGTTTGTCTCTACTGACTGCAGCTTCATGCAGTTCATTCCTCTTAAAAAACAACTATCTATTCATGGCTGGCATAAGTGTAGTACCTGCAAGTGTTGCTGTAGGTCTCATTACTGCCACTTGGTCTGCTGCTTTAAGTAATGTGATTGGAGGTTCACGAGTATTAGAAGCACTTGCCAAAGATCGTGTGTTTGGTAAGATAAAATACTCTCGCCTAAACTTTAAATTAATTTTTATATATTTTAGGTTACATTCTGGACTTTATTCCTAAAGGGACATGGCGAAGCAACCCTGTAATTGCAGTAATAATTTCATGCTTGCTAGTGCAGTTTGTGCTGCTCATTGGCTCTTTAAATCTGATCGCTCAGCTGAACTCCGTCCTCTTCTTATTAAGTTACTTGGCTACCAACCTTGCATGCTTAGGACTTGAGTTGGCTAGTGCCCCCAACTTTCGCCCGTCTTTCAAGTATTTCACGTGGCACACTGCTTTTGTGGGCTTAGTTGGTACCCTAGTTATGATGTTCGTAATAAGCCCCATTTATGCCGCTTGCAGCATACTGCTTTGCCTTATACTTGTCGTCATGCTACACCTCTTTTCACCATCAAAGGAAGCGCAGTGGGGAAGCATTTCGCAAGCGCTCATATTTCATCAAGTCCGTAAGTACTTGCTACTGCTGGACTCTCGAAAGGACCATGTCAAATTTTGGCGGCCGCAAGTGTTGCTCTTGGTCAACAGCCCACGCAGTGCTTGCCCGCTTATCGATTTCATTAATGATCTGAAGAAAGGCGGCTTGTACGTGCTGGGACATGTGATGAAAGCAGAGCCGTATGGGAAATCTGATCCTACTTTGGAGATGATTCCTCACTGGTTGAATCTAGTGGATCATTTAAAGGTTAAAGCTTTTGTGGAACTGACTGTGGCGAATAGCGTGGGGGAAGGTGTGCAGCATTTAATAAGATTATCAGGAATGGGAGCCATGAAGCCCAACACTGTTGTGCTTGGATTTTTAGATAAACAGCAGCCCAAAGACTTCTTGCAAAGGTGAGTTTAAACTTGAATGAAATATTAATGAGGTATTGTTTCAACAACGTATGAACTAGTGCTGACAAACATTTAAAAATTGCAAACTGATTAACTGGAATCTAAAATTTATAAAATTCCTGACCTAAGTAGAAAATAAAGGGGATGGAAAGATGAGAAGCAATTACTTTTTAATATAACATCATCCTGATTTTAATAATTTATTGATAACAACGTTTAATTAATACCATCATTCTTATCGTCAATTGTGTAAGGAGACAGACTTGTGGTGTCGTAAATGGGCACGCCAGTGACACTGATAACCTCTAGTAATCTATAACCCTCTACGTTGTGTACATACATCACTTTGTTTTAATCAGATAGATTTTATGAATTAATTAAACAGGTTCTCGTAACCCGTGGGCCCTTCTTATAACCCTAGTAACTACAAATTATTTATTTAAGTAGACTCATACCCACACTTTGATGAAATAAAATGCCATAAATGCTCGATAGCGGGCGTAAAATGGCTTTTATGGCCCTAGTGCTTATAATGTTGCTAATCAGTATAACAAACACCAACAATGTAGTATAGCACCACCAACAATCTGTACCAAAACTTCACAGTAACAGCACAACGATGACGCAGTAGTCTGTAGCCAAAATACATAATCCTTGAATTTTCAAGAACCAAAATGAAAGAGAACATTGTATGGACCACATGCCTAATCATGATTATAGCTCTCGGGAAATTTAAAGCTCTCCGTTTTGTGTCACACTTTAAACATTCTCTCGTGCTATAATCTAGTGATTATGCTCTTAATACATAATAACTATTACTTAAACCAATAAACACTATGCTTTCGTATTTAAAACTAATTTTGAAAAACCAAATTGTTTCCTGTACGTTTCTCTAATTGGACACACTCTAATGAGAAATTGTTACAGCCTAAACCGGTATTAATGACACAAAACAGGCTCTCAAGTGGGGCAAAACAAGGCCACACTGTTACGGTATCAAATGATTCTAAAGACAATCTAGGGTGGGGGAGTGCCACTTGCTTTAACATGTCCCTGGAAATCTCACAAAACAGGCTAAAGGCCACGGCTTGATACGCTCAGGGAGATGGGTGTGGTCCCAGAAACGCTGCACCACAGGGAAAGCGTGACGGTATGTATAGGGTGTTGCAAAATAAATGGGCGCCACGAGATTCAGACTGGAACCCACCCTTAACCGAACCCCGAAAACCAAACGGGGTAGGATATTAGTGCATAGCCAACGGCTCCCAACACTGCAACGACAAGCGCACCGACTCACCTGCGACGCTTCTGAACTGCTCTCAGGCTCCACTTCACATAAATCTGACACAGTGTATAAATTAACCTGTAAATAAGCATGCACAGGCTTGTAGGAAAATCATAAAGCAACGCACAGTAAGCCGCTCTATTGGTTCAACATATTACAGCCCACAGTCAGCGTACACAGATATAAATGGCAGATAACAAATGGGCGCTATAGCTAAGAGCCCAGCTGGGAGGTCGCCTTACTACTAAAATAACAATTGGTACACGGCTACAACGCGGGCGGCTCGCATCTGCCTCGAAGAGCGCCTGCAATCGACCCACGCCGGCAGCTGACTTGTAAACACGAACGATTAATTTAAAATACCCGAAGCTGTTAACATGAATGATTAATTCTCTCGTGCTATAATCTAGTGATTATGCTCTTAATACATAAATAACTATTACTTAAACCAATAAACACTATGCTTTCGTATTTAAAACTAATTTTGAAGAACCAAATTGTTCCCTGTACGTTTCTCTAATTGGGCACTGTCTAATGAGAAATTGCTACAGCCTAAACCGGTATTGATGACACAAAACAGGCTCTCAAGTGGGGCAAAACGAGGCCACACTGTTACGGTATCAAATGATTCTAAAGACACTCTAGGGTGGGGGAGTGCCACTTGCTTTAACATGTCCGGAAACGGTCATCACTTACCCTGGAAATCTCACAAAACAGGCTAAATGCCACGGCTTGATACGCTCAGGGAGATGGGCGTGGTCCCAGAAACGCTACACCACAGGGCAAGCGTGACCGTATGTATAGGGTGTTGCAAAATAAATGGGCGCCACGGGATTCAGACTAGAACCCACGCTTAACCGAACCTCGAAAACCAAACGGGGTAGGATATTAGTGCATCGCCAACGATTCCCAACACTGCAGCAACAAGCGCACCGACTCACCTGCGACGTTTCTCAACTGCTCTCAGGCTCCACTTCACATAAATCTGACACAGTGTATAAATTAACCTGTAAATAAACATGCACAGGCTCGTAGGAAAATCATAAAGCAACGCACAGTAAGCCGCTCTATTGGTTTAACATATTATAGCACCCACTCAGCGTACACAGATAAAAATGGCAGATAACAAATGGGCGCTATAGCTAAGAGCCCAGCTGGGAGGTCGCCTTACTACTAAAATAACAATTGTTACACGGCCCCAACGCGGGCGGCTTGCATCTGCCTCGAAAAGCGCCTGCAATCGACCCACGCCGGCGGCTGACTTGTAAACACGAATGATTAATTTAAAATACCCGGAGCTGTTAACATGAATGGTTAATTACAAATATTCAGAGCTGCCGGCTGGCAGTAAACATGAACGATTAATTCAAAATAGCCTGGCTGGTAACATGAATGATTAATTTAAGATAGCCGGAGCTGTTAACATGAATGGTTAATTACAAACATTCAGAGCTCCCGGCTGGCAGTAAACATGAACGATTAATTCAAAATAGCCTGGCTGGTAACATGAATGATTAATTTAAGATAGCCGGAGCTGTTAACATCAATGATTAATTACAAATATAGCGCGAGCCGTCCGCTGGCTTGTAAACATGAATGATTAATTGTAAACTTATAAACAGCCTATGATGTCGGCTGGCTCGTGACATGAATGATTAATTTTAAACTTATAAACAGCCTACGATGTTGGCTGGCTCGTAACATGAATGATTAATTACAAATATAGCACGATTAATTACAAATATAGCACTCTACCTTACTTAGGCGGCTTTGCCTGGCTGCGTCGGTCAAAGACCGACCCACTCTCATTTCTAACGCTTTCAAATGTCTTTTCCATTAAAATGTATTTCACACACGACAGCACTTTTGGTTGGGGTCCAACGTTCTCGTAGTATTGCACGAAGCCATGCTTTGTTACTTGTTACTTACCTCAGTGAAATGCTTAATAAAAACCCATAAATTCTAGCAGCAATTTTACTTTCACTTATCACGAACAGTACAGTAATATAAATGTATTTCTTCAAACTTGAGCAGTTCAACATATTAATATTTAATCACACGCCACATTTGAACAGTGCAAAAATTAGTCTACCAGCAGCGTTGCCAAATCTCTAACAGCATGGCTTGTAAGTGTAGGAGGCAGTGCTACGATCCATTAAATGAGATAAAAGATGTTAAATATTAAAGCGCCACCACTTTATGACTAAATCGGGGAAATCAACAACACAGGTGAACTTACTCTGAAAGTGGATGTAAGTGATTCACCTTTCTACTTCTGACACAGCTTGAGGCGACGACTGCACAACTGAGTTGAACTTGCCTTTAGTGGCATTATCTTACAATCATCTGAATTCCTGTACATCGAAACAAAACAGTATATGCATGCAAACATCAATGAAAAACATAAGTAATTAACAGTTAAAAGTATATCCGAATGGGTTAGTCAGGTTAAATGTGCGACGTTTAAACTAAACACGGCGGTAAAATGACAACAAATGACAGCTACATTCCAAGCAGTAATGACTTTAAATTCTTTACAAAGGGACTACGTTACATGACCAAAATTAACAGCAATAACTCAGATAATGACACAACAACAATGTTTACTAAATCTCACAACGCAAAACGACATATAGGCATAAAACTTGACGGTAAAGGCTAACAATCAACTGCAAGGCGGTAGTTACTGTTCAACATCATTTAAATAAACAATGGCCCAGCGGCCAAGACGACACTTCGAAATCACTTCACCATAAATTTATATGTTATGCGTTACAGACTTTATTAACTAGCAAATACCTGGTGGAGCGAATTCAGACGTTCTGGTTATTTTGTTTCTCTCAAGCTGCAGGTTGCATCTCCGCTATGGCGGATTTTGTGAGTCACTTCTGCTTTCCATGTTTCCAACATGTCGTTGAGCTATAGGCCATTCAGTAAACACAAAAACATATAAATTTTTTTGAAGTTGGCATATACGTAAAATTTGTCTGCTAGGGATTCTGTATTTTGTTTTGCAAAGGTTTCCATACCTGCAAAAAGGTGACTTTGAATTTAAAAATGACAATTAATAGATATCATTAATTCAGTGTCAAAGTACATACTATTCTGGAAATTCTTGCCTGAACTTTTATAAAATGTAATAAAAATACTTATTAATAAATGATACATCAATAGTATTCAACACAGTATTTGTTTAACATCCTTAAAAGTAATTATGACAGATGCTAATTAAATGTCACAGTCTTATAACCTATTTGTTTTAGTAACTTTTAGTAAGTACATTCCTAGACAAAAGATGCATTTTGGAAGTACACTCATGAAATTTTAGAAATCAAAGGCCACTTTGCGTTTTTATGTTTAGTGAACAGACTATATATATTAAACAAGATAGGCGAAAGGGGACAGCCTTGTCGTACTCCATGGTTAGTCGGCAATAAATGGGAATGTTCATTTTCTTCCATATTCCATTGTGATATAAGCTTTGTACGGCTGTTATAACATGTGCAGAGAAGCCATATCTGTGTATTATTTTCCAAATTTTAGATCTGATTACTCAATCGAAAGCTTTTTGGTAATCCTCAAAAGATATATGAATATGTTTCCAAATTTTACTCTCTACGTTTTCCAATTATTAACTTCAGCGTGAGAATGTTGTCAATGCATGACCGTCCGTTTTGAAACCCATTTTGCTTCTCATTTGTTATTGTTTATTATTGTTGGACTCTGGCAATTATGATTTTTGCAAATATTTTGTAGGATGTTAGTAAGCTAAGTCTTGACTAAAAAGTCATTTAAACTTATGTAAATATTAAATATATTATGTTGCAACTTAAAAATAAATTTTACCTTTAATTTTTACAAATCCAATTGGGATACGATGCACACTCAGTTATACTGGACTAATATTGACTGTCCGCTGAAGTCCATTGTAAGCGAGGTCTACTAACTGTACATTATCATTTTCAACAGAGTAGAAAATGGTTTTGTATTTATTAAAAAATGTTTTGCAGCCAAGACTCATCATACTTCAATCGACAATTTGAAAATGATGTATTTCCACTACAACCAGGCAGTAACTGTGATGCAGAAGAGTACGTCCATATGATTGCAAATGTGTTGAGTATGAACAAAAACATTTGCTTATGCCGAAATTTTGCCAGTCTTAATAAAGAACGAAATAAGTAAGTATTAATTATGTCATAAATCTACATCACCAAGCATATTTTGTTATCAACTCATAATTTACCTCTAATTTATTCACAGAAATTATGAAAAACGATACATTGATGTGTGGCCGGTAAACTTTCTAAACCCAGGTGAAAAAGATGCATTTGACACTACTTCCTTGTTTATGATGCAACTGGCTTGCATTGTCAACATGGTTCCAAAATGGAGTAAACTAACACTGAGGGTATGTGTATGTGATGAAGTTAGACAGACTTCATTCAGCCTTGCATCATCATCATCTGTGGATTCTCAATCTGAAAAACTGTCTCACTTACTTAAAATGCTACGCATCTCTGCCAAATTGTTTCCGGTGACGGGATGGAGTCAAGTTATTGAATCACATGCGGCTAACGTTAACACTTATCTGCAAAAGTGAGTGTGTGTCCCAATTAATTTTGTTGTACTAATATTGCTTGTCTTGCAGAGTTAACGAGTTGATTGTACAGAACTCAACTGATTCCGTGATTACATTTGTTTACTTACCTCCGCCTCCAGATTCTACTAATGACGCTGTGCAGTATTTGGATATGCTGGACACAATCAGTAAAAATTTACCACCATTGATTTTTGTACATGGCGTTAGTACTGTTACGTCTACCACCTTGTAACATTGAAATACCTTAGGCAAATGATATTAGATATTAATTTTTTATGTATTTTTTTATATTATACTAAGTATATTATTATTAATGTATAAGCAATGTATATGACATATCTTAAGTCTTACAGTACTAACAGTCACGTAAATATTGTATTAAGCACAATTTAATCATCTGTGATTTATAATCTATATTTTACTATGTCTTCTAAAATACAAACTATAAATTATAATATTGGTATTATTTTAGAATTAACTAACTTGACTAAATAAGAATGCTACATCCCATTGTGAGCCTTGGCCTCTTCTACAACACGCCTCCTCCATTTAACCCTGTTATGCATTATATTGGTCAAATTCTGTACTTGTAGTTTTTGTAAGTCTTCTCTGACGTCCATCTATCGGCCTCACCTTGGTCTACACTGGCGTTTTAGTAAGAGCTTTCCTTGTTGCTCTTTCAGTTGGCATTCTCCATATATGAAGACCTGTCCCACACTTATTACTCTAGCCCTTAGATATAAGCTGACTCCTAATCCAGAAATGCTAAAAATGTATTGTTTACCTAAGATACATAATCAGGCAAAACGGTGAGACCTATTGTTTCTGGTATTAACTCTCCGACTTACCTCCTATCTAAATGGTTAACAAATGAATTTAGAAACTTGCCTAAACTTCAAAATAATTTTTCGGTCGAAAACTCGTTGGAGTTTATAAATAAAATTAAAGATTTGGAACTTGGTGAAAGCGAGATTCTAGTTTCATTTGACGTGTGTTCTTTGTTTCCAAGCGTACCAGTCCCACAAACTATGACTTATCTGTGGGAATTGCTCTTAGCTTTGCTCCATGTTGACAATTCCGATCCTTCTTGCATTTCTCTTATCTGATAGTTCATCAGCTGTCTCCAGCCTCCCAGGTTACTGTCTTATTGTGAATCTTTCATAAAATCTTTCTTTCAAAACTATTCAGCAGCTCTTGGTGTTGCTTGCTAAGGGTCCGGGTTTCGCAGCCATAACTTACTACTGGCTGTATCAATGTCTTATACAGCCTTTCTTTACAGTTTTTCTGTAAGAGTTTTGACTGCAAGAGTTTGTATAATGCAAAGGCTGCATAATTCCTTGCTGCTAAGCGGAATTTTATATTATTGTCAATAGTATTATTCTGGTTTATGAAGGATCCTACATATTTGAACTGCTTCATCTTTTCATAGCTGGTGGCAAACAATAATATGGCCACACTGTGTTATAAAATCACACTTGGAAAAATATAACATAGATGCTTTTGCACTTTAAAACTCAAACAAAGTTTATATTAAAGAAATATTGAAAATATCACTAATAGAGTTCTGACATATTAATGAAAGCACGAATATACAAATGAACGAAGTACCAGTACTATAAATGTACACACACCCACCAAGATGGCCGAAGAACATATCAAAGTGCAATATCACTAAAAGCTAGAGGCAGAAGACAAGAGAATTTTGCTATAATATCAAACTAATTAATTTATCTGCAGAAATGAATATGAAGGTAACAGTGATATTCTTAAATCACAAGGATATCCACAAAAGTATTTGGTTGGCTTTCATATCTGTTAACCAAATATATTGTTACGTTTTTACGTTCGGGCTATTTAAAAAAATTATTCGACGCTTCTTGTATTAAACATTTATTTACAACTATTAATTATTATTATTTACAAACACACGAATTAACAAAGCAGAACACAAATTACTTAAACTAACGAACTACAGGCACTATTTCTAACAACGATACATTTATTTATTTATATGCGCTGGATTAAACATCAATTATTTATTTGGCTATTTACGACTTAAACACTAACGATTTATATGGTTATTTATCTGTTATTTATTTCACACGGTTCATTTATATCACGCGCGCTTCGAGTCTGAATTCGAACTCCTGAGAACTCCGAGGGCCGTGTATTTATATTCGCGGATAATTTCCGTCTAGAACAATCGGGGCTTCACTCGTACATTCCGGCAAATGCATGTGTTGACCTCGGGCGTGTTTCCGGAAGCGTGAGTCATCCCTTACATCTGGCTGCAAGGTCGCTTCTCCAGGCGTCTGGAATATGACTCATAAGTCTGCAGCTGCCTAATCGCCAGGCCGTTACACTATCACTTGATAATTGGAGATATAGATTCAAAAAGTACCATTGATATCAGAAACTATCAACAAGAAGATGCATATAGGGTCTGATAATCTTGGTTTGCGGAAATGTCGTTCCCCACATTTTGTACCCCATATTCGTTCCCGGGATATTTCGTCTCCCCACATCTCATACCCAGAAACTTCGTTCCCGAGTGAGCTCAATTTGTCTCATAGATTACAGGGTGTTGAAAAACGAGTGCAGCGATCGGAATGCAGTTAGAAAAATGAAAGATGTTTTAATTAATTAATTTATTATAACAAACTTATAAGAACTATATACAGTGTGAGTTTACAAGAGGGAATTAAATTTTATATTTAGTTTTACATAAAAATGTTATAGAAATTATAATTCCTGCTTGGTTTGTATAGAATTTCAAGAAAATTTTAACATTTTCAAAAACAAGTCGGCATTGACAGCAAAAACTATCTTCTTTTCAGGTAAACTACCCTTTTTGTTCATGATACGGCAAAATATTACTAAGAAAAGTTGTTCAGAATGAGAAATTATGGCCCTATACAAACTATCAAGAAGATACTTAGATTAAACCATCATTTTTAATAAGTACAATTTATAAGTTTATTATAATAAAGTAATCGATTAAAATATCTTTCATTTTCTAACTGCATTCCGATCGCTGCACTCGTTTTTCAAAACCCTGTAATCTAGGAGACAAATTGAGCTCGCTCGGGAACGAAGTTTCCGGGTACGAGATGTGGGGAGACGAAATATCCCCGGAACGAAATGTGGGAAACCAACTTTTTGCATCCCGATAATTTTATAGTTCATGCAAAAATAAGATGAACTATTCTGAATAAGCAAAATGAAAGATCAAAACAAAATAATAAGATATCGAGCGGTGGCCCAATTTTCAAAAATAGGAAAAACTAATTAGAAGAATGAAAAAGGAAGTAAAAGACATGGGACAAACACTTTAAGAGCATCCTGACAAATGAAGAACACTAAACAAAACAAAATATAACACTCACAAAGAGGTCCACAGGTAATTCAGCGCATTTAAGAAAGAGTGGAATATAGTCCCATAACTCAAAAATAATAAAACTCTATGGAGTGATGGAAGTTAAACTTAACTGCTCATATGTGGAGGTTATAAATTAATACAAAGAGTACATAAACTAATTAAAAATTGTTCACGGAATGGTAGATAGCATTCATAAGTACGATATATGTATAAAAATGCCAACAAGTTCATACGCAGTTAGAGGTAAAGGAAATTACGTATGTCAGCCTCAATCCGCTGTAGCGACTAATTGCCCGCTGATAAATGCAACAATAAGTACGAATTGGAGATAAAGGATATTACGTATATCAGCCTTAATCCGCTGTAGTATATAATTGCCCGCTGCTCAATGTGGCGACGAATACGCAATTAAAGGTAAAGAAAATTACGTACGTCAGCTTCAATAGGCTGTAGCGGCTAATAGCCCGCTGATCAATGTATCGATAAGTACGCAATTGGAGGTAAAGGAAATTACGTATGTCAGCCTTAATCCGCTGTAGTGTATAATTGCCCGCTGCTCTATGTGACGACGAATACGCAATGAGAGGCAAATAAAATTACGTACGTCAGCTTCAATACACTGTAGCTGATCAATGTAACAATAAGTACGCAATTGGAGGTAAAGCAAAGTGTGTATGTCAGCCTTAATTCGGTGTAGCAGCAAATCTCCCGATGATTACTAGCGCAAGAAGTTGGCAATTTGAGGCAAAAAATTACATATGTCAGCCTTAATCCGCTGTAGCGTATACTCGCCCGCTGCTGAATGTGGCGACAAATACGCAATGAGAGGCACGTAGTTAGTTAGTATTAAATGTGGGTGACTGATGTCAAGCAAGTAGGCCTTCATAGGCCCTTTTTGCCAACCCCGTGGACAAGGTCTAGGCATGCAGAGTACCAGGTACCTTAGTCCTACTTAGAATTTTTCCGAGACTAAGGAGTTCCAACCCTAGCAAGGGATCTTTTACATCGTGGTAACATGGGACCCACGGCTTTACATCACTTCCAAATGATGACATTCTGTAGAAGTTTTCATCCGCATTTTTTTTAAACTAACCGGGATCCGGAATTGAAATCTCGACCCTAGATCAGTAGCCAGAATGTTTAACCACTAAGCTATGGAGCCAGGCAATGAGAGTCAAAGAAAATTACGTACGTCGGCCTCAATACACTGTAGCTACTAATTGCCCGCTGATCAATGTAACGATAAGTACGCAGTTAGAGGTATAGGAAATTACGTATGTCAGCCTCAATCCGCTGTAGCAACAAATCTCCCGATGATTATTGGCGCGAGTACGCAACAAGAGGCAAAGACAATGACGTATGTCAGCCTTAATCCGCTGTAGCGTATACTCGCCCGCTGCTCAATGTGGCTACGAATACGCAATTCTTCTTCTTCTTCCTCAGCCGTTTTCTGTCCACTCCTGGACATAGGCCTCTTTCATATGTTTGCATGCTTCTCTGTCCTGTGCTACTTGAAACCATCTTTTTCCTGCTAGTTTTTTGATGTCATCTAGCCATCGTTTCTGTGGTCTGCCTACACTGCGCTTTGTTTGTCTTGGTCGCCAGTGTGTTATTCTTGATGTTCATCTGTCTTGATCTTGCCTGGCTACATGTCCTACCCATTGCCATTTAAGTTCTGCCGTACGTGTTATTATATCAACGACTTTGGTTCTTCGTCGGATTTCTTCGTTTCTGATTTTGTCCCTTAAACTGATACCAAGCATAGCGCGTTCCATCGCTCTCTGCAGTACTCTTAGATGGTCGGCACTCTTTTTTGTCATTGACATAGTTTCCAAGCCATAGGTCGCTACTGGTAATATACACGCGTCAAAGACTTTGCGTTTGAGATTTATTGGTATATCCCTATTTCTGAGTACATGGTTTAATTTGCCAAAAGCTGCTCATGCTAGTCGTATTCTACGCAATTAGAGGTAAAGAAATTTACATATGTCAGTCTCAATACGCTGTGGCAACTAATTGCCCGCTGATCAATGTAACGATAAGTACGCAATTGGAGATAAAGTAAATTGCGCATGTCAGCCTTAATCCATTGTAGTGTATAATCGCCAGCTGCTCAATGTGGCGAGGAATATTCAATGAGAGACAAAGAAAACTACGTACATCAGCCTCAATACGCTGTAGAGACTAATTGCCCCGCTGATCAATGTAACGATAAGTACGCAACTAGAGGCAAAGAAATTACGTATGTCAGACTTAATCCACTGTAGTGTATAATCGCCCGCTGCTCAATGTAGCGGCAAGGACGCAATTAGAAGTTAAAAAAAATACGTATGTCAGCCTCAATTCGTTGTAGCGACTAATTGCCCGCTGATCAATGTAACGATAAGTACGCAATTGGAGGTAAAGGAAATTGCGTACGTCAGCCTTAATCCATTGTAGTGTATAATCGCCCGCTGCTCAATGTGGCGACGAATATACAATGAGAGGCAAAGAAAATTACGTACGTCAGCTTCAATACACTGTAACGACTAATTGCCAGCTGATCAATGTAACGATAAGTACGCAACTAGAGGCAAAGAAAATGATGTATGTCATACTTAATCCACTGTAGCGTATACCCGCCCGCTGCTCAATGTGGCGACGAATACGCAATTAGAGGTAAATAAAATTACATACGTCAGTCTCAATACGCTGTTGCAACTAATTGCACGCTGATCAATGTAACGAGAAGTACGCAATTGGAGATAAAGGAAATGGTATATGTCAGCCTTAATCCATTGTAGTGTATAATCGCCCGCTGCTCAATGTGGCGACGAATATCCAATGAGGCAATGAAAATTACGTAAGTCAGCCTCAATACGCTGTAGCGACTAATTGCTCCGATGATCAATATAACGATAAGTACGGAATTAGAGATAAAGGAAATTACGTATGTTTGTTTGTTTGACTGATCGTCCGTTGATTAAAGTAGCGAAAACTGCGCAATTAGAGATACAGGAAGTTACGTTTGTCGGTCCACAACCAGCTTTAGCGACTAATCGCCCGCTAATTAATGTAACGATAAGTACCTTCCTTGCTGGCAGCGGGGCTGACATTCAACTACTTAAAAGGCATGGAGGATGGCAGTCAACTAGTGTGGCTGAAGGGTATATCGATGAAAGCATTTCCAATAAGTTGAAAATTTCGGAAAGGATATTTCAACACCAAGTACTAGTGGCACCCCAAGAAGGCCATTCAGGAATGCAGATGGAGAATCATAATCGTTTTCAGGAAGAACAAATTGAATTAATTAAATCTGGTGTTATGTTTTCAAATTTAAATAACTGTACTTTCAATATATATAACAATGTATTAATATTTAAATAAATTTTCTGTCAAACTGTGTTTTATTAATAGTGACATTACTATATAGTAAAGTGACAGTTCTATGCACCAAAGTGCCACTTTATTAATCGATTTTGAATCTAGTAAAATAGCACACTATTATACAAAATGCGAAAAAGAAAATTACGTACGTTAGCCTCAATACCCGGTAGCGACTAATCGCCCTCTGAACAATGTAGTGGGAAGTATGCAATTAACGTTAAAGGAAGCTACGTATGTCAGCCCACAATTTACTGTAGCGAGTAATCGCCCGATGATTAATAGCACGACAAGTACACAATTAGAGGCAAAGAAAATTAGGTATGTCAGCCTTAATTCGCTGTGACGTATATTCGCCCGCTGCTTAATGTAAAGACAATTACGCAATTAGAGGTAAAGAACATTACGTAGCTCGCCTCAATCCGCTGTAGAGACTAATCGCCCGCTGATCAATGTAGCGATAAGAATACAATTTGAAGTAAAGGAAATTGCGTATGTCAGCCCTCAATCCGCTGTAGCAACTGTTCGTCCGCTGATCAATGTAGCGGCAACTGCGCAATTAGAAGTACATAAAATTACGTATATCAGCGTCAATCCGTATAGATAATGTATAATCGCTCGATGCTCAATCCAGCGACACGTACACAATTAAAGGTAAAGAAAATTGCGCATGTCATCTTCCATCCGCTGTCAACCTCAATTCGCTGTAGCGACTAATCACCCGCTGTTCAATGTAGTCATAAGTACGAAATTGGATATAAATACAATTGCGTATGTCAGCTTCCATCCGCTGTAGCGTATAATAGCTTGTTGCTTAATGTAGTGACAAATACGCAATCAAAGATAGAGGAAATTGTATATGTCAGCACTCAATCCATTATAGTGACTGATCGTCCGCTGATCAATGCAGTGACAAGTACGCAATTAGAGGTAAATAAAATTACGTATGTCAGCTTCAATCCACTGTAGCGACTAATCTGCCACTAATCATGTAGCGACAAGTACGGAATTAGAAGTATAGAAAATAACATCTGTCAACCTCAATTCGCTGTAGTGACTAATCACCCGCTGTTTAATGTAGTCATAAGTACGCAATTGGATATAAAGACAATTACGTATGTCAGCCCGCAATCCGCTGTAGCGTATAATCGCCCGCTGCTCAATGTAGCGACAAGGACGCAATTAGAAGTATAGAAAAAAAAATTGTTAGCCTCAATTCGCTGTAGCGACTAATCGCCCACTGTTCAATGTAGCAATAAGTAAAGTAAAGGTAAAGGAAACTGCGTATGTCAGCCCGCAATCCGCTGTAGCGTATAATCGCCCGCTGCTCAATGTAGCGACAAGGACGCAGTTAGAGGTAAATAAAATTACGTATGTCAGCTTCAATCCACTGTAGCGACTAATCTGCCACTAATCATGTAGCGACAAGTACGGAATTAGAAGTATAGAAAATAACATCTGTCAACCTCAATTCGCTGCAGCGACTAATCACCCGGTGTTCAATGTAGCGATAAGTACGCAATTGGATATAAAAAGACAAGTACCTATGTCAGCTTCAATCAGCTGTAGCGTATAATCGCTTGCTGCTTAATGTAGTGACAAATAAATACGCAATTAAAGGTAAAGGAAACTGTGTATGTCAGCCCGCAATCCGCTGTAGCGTATAATCGCCCGCTGCTCGATATAGCGACAAGGACGCAATTAGAGGTAAAGAAAATTACGTATGTCAGCCTCAATCCGCTGAAGCGTCTAATCTCCCGCTGATCAATGCAGCGATAAGTACGCAATTGGAGGTAAAGGAAATTGTATATGTCAGTCCTCAATCCACTGTAATGACTGATCGTTCGCTGATCAATGTAGCGACAACTGCGCAAATAGACGTAAAGGAAACTGCGTATGTCAGCCCTCAATCTGCTGTCGCGACTGATCATCAGCTGATCAATCTAGCGTCAACTGGTAAAGGAATTTGCTTATATTAACCCTTAATCCGCTGTAGTGACTATTCGCCCGCAATCAGTGTTGTGACAGGTACTTAATTGGAGGTACAGGAAGATGTCCAACTGTTGTGCACCCTGATTCTGTCGAGTTAATGATCCTTTTCTCTTTCCTTGCTTTTGCTTACATAGCAGCCTGTAGAGAATATCCCCTCTCGAGAATATCTATCTTCCGCCCTATATTCGTCCAATCACAATGTCCAATCCATGATTACAGGATTCCCATGGCAGTTTTCATCGTATCGTATTATTTTGGTTCTCACGATCACCTAATGGCAAGCATTCAGTCATAGGTCCTTATTTAGCTTTCGCCTGCGTGACGAATCCTCAAATTAGACTGCGTTCAAATAATTTCAGTTTCGTGTAAGAAAAATGCGAACTATGTGTCCACATAATCCACTTTTAATTAAGCTGAAAGAAAAAACTATTTAAAGAGGTTCGGGCCCCAAACCTGATATTTTAGCAGACACAGCTGCAGGTCGATGCTGAAGCAGCTGAACCTAGCTATTGATATGCCTGCACGTGCAACAATCATATAGGTATGTATTAGGTATACATATATTGCTAGTGGGGCCTCGGAACGCCCGAAAACATTACGGCGCCGACATAGTCTCACTTTGAGTATAACGCGTCTCGTGCGCATGCGTGAGAATTCGAACTCCGCCTTTAGAAACGAATTTTAAACTTGACCACTTCCCTATTAGGCGGACGACGCCGCCGCGCTTGCGCTTGCTCACCATTATACATTAAAGAGTTGGTTGTTTGTCTCACCTCCTTCTTGAGTTTCCCACTCATAGCCGCTAGCAATATAGTAAGTATTACATATATGGCTACAATCTGATATACATTTTGGTAAATATACACATAGGTACAGATTACCAACTTCAATTTAAAAAAAAAACTATAATTAATTGTTTATGTTTGTGCCCATAGCTACATATAATTAGACAAGGCTTGTATATAGTAGGTTGTCTCGTAACTCTGCACCAATGGCAGAACAGCGCGCGAATACGTCACCAGTATTCAGTTTTGAATATCGTGCATACTAGTCAGGAACGTTTACATCGCATTCACAAGCTTATTTTCTAATATTTCTTAATAGTATGGCAGCTTATCATGAAAATGTGGACACGCCGGACAAAAGCACCAATTTTTTTCCAAGTGCTACTTAGGTACTCAGCTTTCAATTTTTGATAGGAACCAACTCCTCCGTCAGCCATCTTGGATTTTATAACTGTCATTTTTAAATATAAGTATATTATCAATATCTCGGCTTCTAAATCACTTAGAATCACAAACTTGGTGTCTAAATATACATATTTGGGGTCAGGAAATAAAACTACACAATATTGAAATGTATCAAAATATATATTTCTTCACTAATATATGTACCAATTACAAACTATTCACCAATTATTGTCCGGTGTGTCCACATTTTCGTGATAAGCTGCCCTACATAACACACTTAAAATATGTTTTTCTATTTCTATGAACCAATAAAAAAGAATTCACTTCCTTTATTCAGAACGCCTATACAAAAGATAAAGACAAAAGGTAAGGGGAAAATATTATTACTTAAGACTGATGTTTTTCTGTTCTCTCAACTGTACATAATGATGTAGCATAGGGAGAGTGACTACATTCTTCAGCCATGAGAATCACCATTGTCCCCCTTCACCATCTGACAATAGAAACCTACACTTCGGAAAGAAGTCTGATCTTATGGACATTCTGGACGAGGATTCCCCAAATGAGCCTCTTGATTATGTTGATTTGAAGCTTCTCGATGGTGCCGCTGCGCTGTTGTGCACATTCTTCCCCCAACTACCACATTTGATGATTATATAGATCACGTATTCATTCCACACATCAATAAACAATTAAGAAGCTGCAAACGAGTTCATATAGTGTGGGACAAATACAATCCGACAAGCCTCAAAGAAGCCGCTATAGAAAATCGAGGTAAAGGTGTTAGAAGAAAGTGTGAAGGAAGGAACAAACTCCCACTTAAATGAACCGAAAGCGAAAACTAAAAAGCGCCTTGCATAGAAAACGTAAAAATTATGCAAACATACAACTTTTCGGCAAATAATAAAAAATCTAAAAAAGTAATTAACATTTTTCCCAATTATAAATCTTTAAAGTGTTCACATAAAAAATTTGAACTTTAATATTAAGTCTTTGCATGTGAAATTTTGAAAAATATTTAAAAATTCAATAATTTATTTTTAGTTAAAGTTAAAAAAATAGGTGTTTTCTGGCCATGAGATTGTTCAGTTAGCTAAACATAACACACTCTGAAAAAATCTCATTAAAACCTTACTTCATTTCCGGAAAATAGCACTTTACGGATTTTGACAATTTCGAAATAGATATTTATGTATTTAGTGTGTAAAGAGAGCCATTTTGGTATGAGGATGCGAGTTTCGTGCCGAGCGGGAGCGAGGCGCGAAAAAGCAACCGAATACCAAAATGGCTCTTTACACTCGAAATACATACAAAATTTTTTGTACGGTCCTAAATAAATAACAAAATTGTTATAGTAATTAACGTATTAAGAGGGGTAACCCAGTCTTAACATTCGAGCATATTTTTACCACTCGAGCGAGCGCAGCGAAGCAAGAGTGGTAATTTATGTGAGAAATGTTAAGACGGTTTCCCCTCGAAATGCGTTCATTAGTTTATTGTTCATTGAGGCAATAATTTTGAATCAACAATAATTACTAAAAACTGCTAAATCGAAATCGGACTACCATGAATATGTGTGATGTTGCTATAGCGAATGCATGTTAAATGAGTGGATGCATGTTAAATGTATTTTAACATTCGAGGACGCGAGTGGATGCATGTTAAATGAGTGAATGCATGTTAAATGTATCTTAACATTCGACAACGCGATCATGTTAAACGCTGTTTAACATTTCAATGAACAATAAAATAATTAAAATTTCGATACACACAATTTGATGAAGTCGTTGTACCGCCGTTCATAAAGGCCGCGCGGTTTGGCCGGCAACAACACTCGTTGGTTGCGTCTGGGTCGCTTCAAATACTTCAGGTGGGGTTTAATTATCTTCAGATTCCATCTTCAACCTCACAAAAACTCACAAACTCAATAAATCTGTTGCGTGATGATGGACGCACCGTGATGCAATTGTCAATAATTTTAGCCAGTTCCAGAAAAATGACGAATTAAATTAATAATCAGGTTAGCCATGGCGATGCGTAATAGTATATTATGATACGAGTTTTATAAGAAGCATTTTGTAGCACGCACGGATTTAGGGTACGACGAGCGAAGCGAGGAGTGCCCTAAAGGAGTAAGTGCTACAAAATGCCTTATAAACGAGGTACCATACAGTATTTTATCTACTTTGCCACTTTTCTAAGCAAAAAAATGAAGATTTTTAGTATTTTATTATAGCATCGCTTTGTGTCTATTACGATACGCAAACGCGTATCGTAATAGCCTCAGTACGAACGCAAAGTAGATAAAGTAAAATGAAGTGACGCGATTATTTCATTAAGACATTGTTTACGTGGTTGCGATGCTAAAATGGTTAGTAGGGAAAAAAATGTGTGAATCGCTAACTTTTCGCATTGACAGTGAGCGCTTAATAATCAGTTTTAAAGGTGACTGTAGAAAAAACTACATTTTCTAAACACGATAAAATCACTCGGTGTATACTATCCATTCACAAAACTCGTGAACTGTCGGTACCTTGTTTAAATTCTGTTTTGGAACTTCTGCTTGCTGATTTTGGCAACACTGAAATGTTTGAAATTTAAAAACTTGACTTATGTCATACTTTCTTCTAAAAAAAATAATCTCTCAAGTTCTTTAATTTTTGTGCATACACTTCAATTGCAATGGAACATAAACGAAAGAGGGTTTTATTATTGGAAAAGGAAACAAGGCAATAGTTGATTATTACAAAGAAAAAGTAGAAGAAAATAGTTTTGACTTTTGACACATGTAACATAATCTTAACTTAAAAAATTACTAGAAATCACTAGATCCGAAGTACATTCCCAAAAAAAAACTGTAATTTCCAGGTACACTCACAAAATATTTTTAAAAATCGACATTAACAGTTCATGAGTTTTGTGAATAGATAATATGATAATGGCTAAATAGGTTTTTAGATCAGTACAAATTATTGACGTAAAGTTTTTTGAAAAACCAAAAATAAAACATTTTCCCATATTATGCTGACTTTTTGGGGGACGCTGTATACATATTTTATGGTCCTTTCTTACATCCGGTTTTTGACAAATTTTCCGTACGTGTAGGGACAAATCCCTACGTTTGGCAACACTGTAAAAGAATAAGCCGCAATCGCTATCATATTATCTGTCAATGTCAATTTCCACTACACCCTTTTATCATAATTCTCATTGCCGTGGACGTTTAAGTTGCATATGTTAAGGGATTTTGTATTCAACTATAGTGTTTTTAAATTAAATTTACAATGAGTAACAAATTTAACATAAAGCTAGTGCATGACTGCTGTTTGAACTCGCTTCATGAAGACGATGATGTGAAAATGCAGGAATATCTAAACAGCTATGAGGAACTAGATAAGTAAGTGAACCTTCAGAAGAAATTCAGAATTACTAAACTATGTATCTTCACAGATTCTGTAATTTAATGGGCGTCGTCTTCGGTTTCGTAAGTAAAGATTTAAGAGCGAAAATGGAGATTTTGTACGAATTTTTAAAAAACCAAGAAACAGCTGCTAACTTTGAAACTGTGAAACAAATGATTGAGTATGAAAAGGAAAATCAGCTGCTGGCAAAGAAAGGTTACACCTCAGGAAGTCGGACATTGCTTCGATTACACAGGGGACTGAACTTCATTAGGGTATTTTTACAGAATATTTTGGATCTTAAAGATAGCGACTATACTTCTGCAGTGTGCCGCACTGCATATGACCAAACTCTTTCTAATCATCACACATTTGTAGTAAGAAATGGTGCTAGACTGGCCATGCACACGATGCCCACCAAAGAACAATTGCTCATAAAGGTAATCTGCGTTATTCTCAATGATGTGGTGATCATTACTTATTTGTAGGTATGTGGAGATAGTAAAGAAGATATCCAACATGCCGTCGATATGCTGCCAAAGATGTTGGAAGTTTCGGCTGATGTATTCAATCGGATTGAAGATTTATATACGCTACATGATTTACATACATTGCCTTAAATGTAATGCCTTTATGCGAGCACTGTAAATGCCAATTATAAAAAACTAGATTTATTTAAGTTCAGAACAATTTATTGTTCTGTTAAATGCTGTCAGTTTTGTGAAGATTTATTGTTTAATATGCTACTCAAAAAAATTAAGTGGTCAAGATATTGTAGCAACCCTTTGATTTTCATACAAAATGTAGTTGTTTGTTTCTAGAAACCACGGACAAATTAACAAAAATGGGGTAACATGACAGCTGCATAGTTGATTGATAAAATATATTGACATCTACATTGTAGCTCCTAATGATTTTTTTGAGTAGTATATGTTGTAAGTTAAAGCTATTTTAATGGGTACTCAATTTACTCAGCTGTTACATGATTTTTAAAGTATTGGCATTATCAGTGCGTGAAAACGAGTATTAAACTAAATAAGAGTATTATAAATTGTGTTAATGCAGATATTAAATTAATCAGCTTCAATGGTACTCTTGCTTTATTTCATTCATCATACAGAACTTCAGTGTCTTATCTTTAGTATCTGTAAACATTCCGTTATCTGTGATGTGCGTGTTGTGCTGATATGCTCACTACATTTTCCTAATTTTATAAGGTACTGTGAATGTACAATTTTTGTAATGCAGTGCTAGCGTAATTCTGTTTTTACTGCTAGATAAAGGCCCAGACGAATTTGAATGTGCAATACTTACGCTTGTTACACTGCACTACAACGAAAGGATGTTTCGTAAAACGAACGCATATTTTATTACCGCATTTAATGTAAAATATATACAAAATTAATAAAGTATAATTACTAAAAAGTTCATTTACTTTTACTGTTATGTTTAAATTTTTCCCAAAGTCTTCCTTTTTGTTGTTTTTGCTTAGAACCCTCCTTTGGAGCATGCTCTTCATGGAGTATGGAAAAAAACGCCGCTGCATCTATGTTATTGCCTAAAATTTCCTTCAATTCGTTCTGTAAAACAAATCAGATTAAAATGTTCTAACAATTGGCTTTATACAATGAAAAAGCAACATGTTTATTTTTAGGTAACCAGCCCAGTTACAAATGTTCAGAAACAGAACTACAACTATACAGATACTCGGATGTTTTTCTAGATGGGGGTTGGCCTGTTTACTTGCCGTAAAAACAACATACAGACCTTTTTTTGGAAACTGAGTGCTCATTTATTGTATTTTGATTTCGCTAAACCAGTTACAAGTATTTTATAAAAATTCATATATACTATTTTCATCAAAATAGGCAGATAGAGCCAAATATGCCTTAGTAAAAATGTACTCCAAAGAAGCTACGTGCCTGAGAAGTTAAATTTCTATTTTCAGATTTCTCAACTGAATAGCTACTTATCGGATAAACATCAAACTTCATGCGATATGGTTGCATTGATTTTCCCTAAGCTCCAAATAACTGAAAGTATCTATATAGGGTGCTGCATTGAGGAACGCAACATAGAAAGTTCCATGGTAATAATGAGGCTTCCCCTAATGATTTTACAGCACATGGTGTTATAAATTAAGGAAAGCATTGAGAAAGTGGAAATAGCCGTTACAGACTGTCAAAAATAATAAAGATCAAATAAGAAAATTAAAGGAACAAATGAAAAAAATGCGAAATGGGAGGATCAGAGATACCAGTTACATAAAAAATGTAAGTACTGAAAGGTGAGATGGAAGAGCAGGGAAGGATAAATAAAAAAAACAGTTTAATAGTGAAGGGTCGATAACAAGAGATGAAACACATAAGACAGTGAGGAAGTTTCTAACAGATGAAATAGTAGTATTACCAAACGTTGAGAACATTCATAATATAGTAGGAGCAGACTAGAAAATATTCACAAGGAAAGCTTGAAATTATGAAAAATAAAGAAAGACTCAAAAATAAGAAATTATTTGCCGAAAATTACCACATATAATCCGTTCACAAACTTTTTGGGACAGAGTTGGCTATGATTTTTTCTTCAATAATAAGGACAGTCAATCACATTTCAAAATGTCAGTAGCTAGATTGGGTTGCTTCGGTGAGGTACGCTGCGCGGCACCCCGCCGAAGGCCCCAGAGTGTTTTCCACCAAGAAAAATTTTTTTCACGCTTCGCAATTAATTTTCAGTCGGATGGTTCCTTATTTTCGTATATATTTTGCTTATGGCTGGGGGGTGTTTTTCAAAAACTTTATAGTGCTGTATCTCAGTAACCATTGGTTTAGGTTAGGTTAGGTAAGGTTAGGTTAGGCGGCGCGCAGTGTGACTTGTTATTAGCCTTCGGTGAGGTACGCTGCGCTGCACAGTTTTGACACAAACTGACGCAAAACCTAACCTGCTAACCTCAAATTTGACATAATTGTGAGCTCTTGTCATAATGACTTACAGTGCCACCAACTTTAAAATTTACCATAGGCTACTAATTTTAAAATAATTGTAACTAAAATGTCAATAAATGAAGTTTAAAAAAACGAGTTTTTCGTTTAAATCTTCCTGCAACGTGAAAAAAATAGTATATGCAACTCGGAGAGAATGCTATTTTGCTTCAGTGCATAATCTACTATTATCTATCCTTGATGTTAAAGTGCTACTTTATCTACCCTTGCTGTTAAAGTAAAACTTGACCTTTTGTTTTGAGTTGATAAAAAAAGCACACTCTAACATATGCTGTAGAAAAATAGTAATTTATTATACAAGACGATAAAGTTAAATTTTATCCACGAGTGAATCGTTTGTTAATGATTCAAGAGTGGATAGAAATAACTTTATCGTCGTGTATAATACAATATTTTTTTCTATAGCAAGAACTTTAACAATTTCAAAAGAAAATAATGACAGTCAATCACATTTCAAAATGTCAGTAGCTAGATTGGGTTGCTAAGATAATACGAAGCTGTCATATTTAATTTAAACAAATGTTAGAAAATTAAATTACTTTATCTACTCCGGAAGGATAAGTAACTCATTACGTCACTCATTTGACACTATTTCAGTTAGGTAATGAAGCTCATTACACCACTCAGTTATGTAATGGTTTCATTACGCAACTGAGTTGTGTAATGACTTCATTACCTAATTGAAATAGTGTCAAATGAATGACATAATGACATTTGCCTACTAAAATATTTTTGAAAATGACAGATCTGACATTTCTCTTAATGCACTTTTCTCAATTTTAGGCAGTCGTAGATAAAATTTTGTACAATACATGTGTGATAATGCATCATTAATATACTTGTGTGCTTGCATAACTCGTGCTACGCACTCGTTTGTAACTTACACACACATATATTAATGATGCTGTTATCCCACTTGTATAGTAAATAACTATTATCTATCCTTGATGGTAAAGTGTTACTTTATCTACCCTTGCTGTTAAAGTAAAACTTGACCTTTTGTTTTGAGTTGATAAAAGCACACTTTAACATGTACTATAGAAAAAAATAAATGATTTATCAAGTGTGTAAAAATAATTTTATTCGCAACCATATATGTAATGTTAACATTCCTGACCTCATTTGAGTGGGGGAAGTCGTACATTTCAGCCCGCTACTTCCCGCACTCACTTCCCGCTCAAGTGCGGGAAGTGAGTGGGGGAAGTACATTCCCGACCGCTGAGTAGGTAGGGACACTGGGAATCTCGTTGATCCATTCATGCGCGTCACAACCTGTCGTATCATAATATAATAATGTTTCCAATTATTGTTTAGAATAATGTGGTTGCGAATAAAGTAGTATACATACCACGGTGAAAAATTTCATTCCTGTCTCGAGATAAAGTTCACCTCGACGCTATGCGTCTCGGTTAACTACTTAATCTCTCGACAGGAATGAAACATTTTCCACCTCGGTATGTAATATACTATTAATTTCCGTCAAAGGAAAAGTCAAAATGCCCAAAATAATTTTGTTACAACAAAAAATTTCCATTAAACGATGCTACTTCCAATTTAAAAAGGATAGACCAGAGTTAAAAGAACACGAGTTGATGTGGAGAATAGAGAATATATTTGCCGTAAGTTAAAAAATTAAATTTTGGAAAGAAAAAACAATCCAGCGTAATGTATAATAATTTACTATCTACCTACTTATTACTATTTTAGTGTTGAAATGTTGAGGCAGATGTGAAAATCAACTTGAAGTAAAATCGGCAAGCCATCCATTTGACAAGATATTTACATTTTTCACATGTTAATTTCTTAAAACCAATATTGCTCAACTGCACTACTAATTTATTTGGCATCACTTTGTGACATCTTTATCCTTCCATACCAGCAAGCAAACAAGCATGTAAAATAAAGTGGCATATTCATATCACGTACACAATTCTTATCCAAATTGCAATAAACATTAATATTGAATGCTTTTCTTATGCATTATTTCTCATTTTCGTTTATGTCGTCAGTTGTCAAATCATTTCAATTTTTCATCCTTAATTTAAACAGAGATCCGGCAACAATGTACCTATTCAGAAAATATAACCTTAAAATGAAAACAACCTAACCTAACACATAAAGTATCAATTTCCATTAGGGAGTTTAGCTGCCACAGAGGTACTGCCAACAAAGTTACTAGTTGGTCATAGCCTCACCTGACCCAAAAAGATCGTGAACGGCATATAGGCGAACATTGTTTGTCCCTGTTTGGAATATTCAAGATTTTTAAAATTAGGACACTTAAATAAGATATAAAAAAACGTGCAGCAGTAAGATTAATTGTGATAATTACAGCCTTAAATATATCGGAAACTACAAAAATTACCTCCGACATTTTTACAGCTTGATCCAAATTTTTACATTGTCTCAGAAATGGATCAATATTCTTCGAGTTGATTCCTGGTAGTTTTTGTACAAAATCGTATATAGCGGTGTTGTATTTTGCTTCAATTATATCCAAATCATTTTCATTGCCTAGTGCTGCTGCATATTGAATGTTTGGTTGTTCTTTACCTGCCTGAAATTTCAGAAAGAATTGCTGTTCAGAATAAAAATATTTCTAAGGAAATTAGATGTACCAGTCAATGATGACAATATAATGCTAATTACATCCTAATAATGGACGACATTAATAGTAAAATAGGGCAACCAACATTTGAAGATAGGAATATTATGGGTCTGTATGGACATGGAGAATGAGATGAAGGGTACCGCAATGAGTAAATTTACGCAAGAACATAAATTAATAATAACAAATACTGTTCAAACTATTGTTTGCCCGCGAGATAGGACAATTAAGTGAAATCATAGCGACACAAAAGTGCGTTCAATTAGAATATAAAAACTAGTGTCAGTTTACTGGGTCACGTTGTAATACTATAAGGAAGTTTTATGCAGACTGCCACATTATAATACTATCACTAGGTCAGATTTCACAAACATTGTTGACCGGCGAAGTATTATTATGCAAACGTCGTGTTTTGTGTCTATACCAATACTAGGTTTTGAGTTCAAAACAGCAAACACGACACATATTCAATTATACAGGATGTTTGTAGATTGCTAGACAGCTCGTAACTTTGGTAATAATAGAGATATCAGAAATAGCTTTCTTTTCTTTTAAATGCCAGTATACAACCAACAAATTGACATAAACCAATTTAAGCCATGGCCTCCTATTTTTACGTTGTGATACACTCTGTATATTATTAGATGTTTGAAATCAGCACTAAAAGTGCTTTATGATAGCATTTTTAAATTTGAAGTTTGGAACTTATTACTTTTTAAAATTAAAAAAAGAAATTTAACCAAAGTAGGCCATAAATTACCCAAAATCACTAAAAATCGAACAAGAAATGCAAAACAAACTCCACTTGGCTCTAAACATTTCTCATGACCAAATTATAGCACCAAACGTACTAAAACAAATGAAAACTGTTTTTTTAAATGGAACAATATGAGTTTCATTAAACAGTGGAAAACTACAATAAAAGGGCTTTCCAACAGTGTACCATACTCGCTATTTCGTTTAGAAGTAGCTTTTAAAAACTCAAAAATACGTAACACATTTTAAAAAATGTTATTGTTAATGAAACTCATATTATTCCATTTAAAAAAAATTTGTTTTTATTTATTTATTTCGCACTCAGTCAACAGCCGTTAGGCCAATTATAGGCGTCGCTGTGCATTTATGGGGACTTCTAACCCCACTAATGACTATCATGATGTTGTTATGAGAGCCTGGACCAACTATTTCCGTGACAGCCGCATCACGAGGCGCCAAGAGATGCAACCGTGGAACTCCCATCCAAGTTCTGACCAGAAAGAGCGTTGCTTAACTCTACTGATCGAATGTGGGCACTTGTTCAAGCTACACCACCCGGGACCCCTTTTAGTACGTTCGGTGTTATAATTCGGCCATGAGAAATTTTTGGAACCAAGCGGAGTTTGTTTTGTGTTTCTTATTCAATTGTTAGTGATTCTGCATAATTCATGGCCTACTTTGGCTAAACAATTTTTTTTATTTTGAAAAATAATAAGTTTCTAAATTTAAATTTAAGAATGCTATCATAAAGCACCTTTAGCGCTGATTGCAAATATCTAATAATATACAGGGTGTTCCATTTAAAAAACCAAAGTTGTGTATCACTACGTAAAAATAGGAGCCCATGGCTTAAATTGGTTTACGTCAATTTGTAGGTTGTATACTGGCATTTGAGCGCCAGTGTAGCCCAGTGGTTAGAGCATTGGACTGCGATGCGGAAGTCTGGAGTTCAAATACCAGAATCGATGCCTGGCGGGCGGCCTACCCAGTCGCTTTAAATAATTGGGGACCTGCGTTCGGTTGTCTAATGCGTGATGCTCACCACATCACCACGTGTCATGAATTTGACACGTGACAGCCAGGTGTGAGAGCAAGGATACGGAAGCTCTGACCTTCTGCCTTGCAGGCCAAGCTCCTTCATGGGGCGTTAGTGCCTCACCATTATTATTATTATACTGGCATTTAAAACAAAAGAAGTTTTTTTTTTATATCTCTATTATTAACGAAGTTATGAACTGTCTAGCGATCTACAAACACCCTGTATATAAGGACTTGTAATTATTTACTATTTCAATATGCATCTACACTCTGAGGTGTATTTATTTGTGACCAGACACAGGCTACAATTGTCTAAGGGGTAGTTAGGCCTGGCTGCTCCAGTTCACATCTTATATCAAACAAACACTTTGATCTCCTTCAGTAAAACAACCTGGTTATATAATTATACAATTTGTGTTTTGAAGTGCGTCCTGAACGAGTGCAAGAAGTAATCTACGGAACTACGCAAATCGAAGGCTTGTATAAATTCGAGGAGCATCGCGGACAAATACCCTCTTCAAGAAGCACAAAGGAAAAAATGAACATGCTCTCTTCAATCAATTTAAAGCAAAATTAATTTCATGTTAATTAATAAAAAGGCATTCGTACCAAATGGAAAATACAAAATCTGAAGAATTACAAGTCACGTGACCTAATACTAGAAACAATAGCTATAGCATTTGAAATATCCAATAAACAGCAGAATTCCAAGAAGAGCAAACTATCTGAGGTTATAGTTATTAGAAACAAGAGAACTCCTTGAATCACATACCTGTATATATCATTCCTGTTATATACAGATTGGTGGCTGCTTGTTCGAACATAGGGGCATATGCATGACAATGGAGTTTTTACAGCAGGCATCTTGATGTACTGTATTGTCAAGTAGCAGTCACATTATTACAATATTTGTGTTACTTTTACTGTTACATTCGCTTCCAGACTTAATTTGCATTGCTTTCCGTACCCATCTATTCGACTCTTTTCTGAACTATACAGAAGCATTCTACATAAAAAAATCTGTAAAAGGCTTTACGCAGAACTTTCCTCGTCGACATCGTGTAATGTAGCATGCTGTGTGGATGCTTAATTAATTCAATATTAATATCCAGATATCTAAAGGGTATCATGTGATAACAGTTGGTGGTAGTAGCAATAGGCAACCAAGGGGTTGTTTACTGCAAATGAAAAAACTTCTTTAATTTTGAATAATCTACGTTTAATAAGTCACGTTAAAGGGCTAACTTTCCTTTAATTGTGAGAGTAATATTGTATATTTGGTACGTGATAGCACGATAGCCCTCTTCACGAAATTTTACCAAAGGTCACAGTTATTATTCATATTACTAGCAGTCCAGTGAGACAAATGTCTCATTTAACGCGCCTTCAAACCTCAATCGGTTAGGCAACCACCCAGACCTGGAAGGTGTCAAAGTGGTTGCCTAACCCGATCGACGTTTTAAGGCGCAGAGAGTCGCAGCTCCGTTTGGCCACTGAAACATTTTTATTTAATACGCGTTCTATTTGAAAAACGGTCTTTTTTGTGATTTCTCGAAAACCGGAAGTGTCACGTGACTGAAATTCGGTTCCTGAGCTGACATGACCATACCAAACATATAACTTTCATAACTTTTTTCTCTATCTCATACGGTTTGGCTGCTGAAACAGCGTCCCGGACGGATCAGCGTCCCAGACAGACAAGTCTATTAGATAAAGGATTAGAATGATAGCGCCTTGAGACTCTTTCAGGGTTGGTTCTATTATCTAGTCGCTTTGTTATGTAAATTTGATTTGCAAATATTTTTCAACAGTGCATTGAAATTACTTGTCACCTCTATTGTCAATCAAAGTGTCGACAACCAATCTCAAATCAACTATGACAAATGCCCAATTCTATTTGTATATTATTAACTTTATATGATACGGTAAGTAATTGTTTATATATAATTGCACTTTTTAAATTGTCTTTTATTTGCTTTAGCGTTGATATAACAAAATTACTACCCACCTTGTACTACTCTTATATCACCTCCAATACAGTGATTCTTTTGACGTCAGGAGCTTGGACCCTTTCTTATTCCTGGTGTAATGTCCTGCTCACGAAAGTAGTAGAGATAGACGGGTTCTACGATAAAATGACCTCACTTGACCCCAAACCAATTTTCGGGAGTCTGACAGTGGGCCCACCAATTTTGGGTGTCTGACAGTGGGCCACTTCAAGGTCACCGATTGGTAACATACAGTATGCGTCATAATAAACGTCCCTAATAACTTAAATCGTTCAACCCTTACCTCGCGGCGCGGGGCGGGGTGGTGGGTGAAGGGGGAAAGGTGGTTTGCTACGGGTTCTGGATATAAATGCCAAAGTTTACATCGTGCGGGGCAGAGCCCTAGATTCGTAATATTGCGTCAGCCGCCGGGGCCCCCATGTTCAAGTATATATTTTCGGGTAAATTTTTATATTAAAAATGTAAGATATTGCGCAACACCAGCCTCGAGGGGCAGAGCTCCAGCCGCCGAGGGCTCGCATCAGGTTTTTTGTATATTTAAGGCTAATTTATTCCAGCGCTGCGGTTAACTGTCAAATTTTGATGAGCGTGGGAACCGGAAGTGAAACCGCAAAGGTGTCATCTTCATTATCTTGAGTGTCATCATAATGCCAAATATCAAAGTTTATCGGAGTCTGTGCCGCCATATTGGGGGGTCCCTTGAGCAAGTTAGAATGTTCAACGTCACATCATATTTTAATAGTACTGGACATTTTTAGGTTCAACGTCGCATCAGAGTTTTTGTATATTTTTAATAAAATGCAAATTTAAGGCTAATCTATTCCTTAATGTAAAAAATAGCGCTGTCAAATTTTGATGAGCGTGGGAACCGGAAGTGAAACTGCAAGGTGTCATCTTCATTATCTTGTCATCGTGGAAATAGCGTAAAAAATCACTAGATGTGAATAACATCCCCTAAACCTGAAGAATCACACATCAGTGTTTTGGGACCCCATGCGCAAGTTAAAAGGAAAAGCTCAAGGTCATCAGATTTTTGTATAACTGGGCATTTAAGGTCCTTATCTCGCTGCGCGGAGAAAAGATCATCTTTTGTATATTTCACACTTGCACAGGCGAAAGTATGAATTTCAAGTTCACTGCCATTCCAGTCCAATCGGCTATTTTTTAATTTAGTTTGTTATTGTTGTTTTGCCTACATACGATTAGTAAAATTTGTAATTAAGTCTAAAAATGGTGGCTCTTCCTTATGCGTGTAAGCCACATTCACATATTTTAAGGTATTAACATTAAAACCAAATCTAATAAGTGTTCAATTTCATTTATATTCTATGCCGGCCAATGTCAGGCACGAACCCGCTTGTCAGCGGCTGATGCAATTAGCGTTTATACTTGCACGGGCGAAAGTATCACTGCCATTCCGGTCCATACTAACATAATTAGTTGCAGGTCTTTCTTCCAGTGTGCAACAAGTTTGTTCGCAAATAAGGTTTTTCACCCATATATGGCAAACTAGCTTCATTTTCTCTGTTGCTGGAGGAAATATGCGTAGCAATCAAGTAAACGTTTTCAGCTGTAAGCCGGCTATTTTTTAATTTAGTTTGTAATCACTGCGCCATTCACCTACATACGCTTAGTAATAATTTAGGTAGGTTTAAGTGTTAATGTAATTAACCCGTGCGAATCGCCTTCAGCTCTGTTTTAATTATCGTTGCACTAATGTCACGGGCGATATTATGAATTCAAAACCACTGTCATTGTAAAAGGTGCCTTTATATTTGCATATATGTGTCAATAAATTAGCTTTATTTGTTCCCGATTAGGGTTTTTCATGAGCTAGTTTTTGTATTGTAGCATGTAAAGGCTTTTCGCCAGTGTGCAATATCTAATTTTAACAATAATTGAAATTATGCCCCAAAAATGACAGCTCTTAACAATTAACACTGACGCTCGGTAAAAGTCGCGGGTGGGAAACTTGAAAAACAGGTGAAAAAATGGCACCCCCACACAACTTGTTAACCCCCATCTGGAAATGAAGCCATCTATTAATATATTAAAAATTGAAAGTGCCCTTATGACAATTTTTGTAAATTATATTTTGGAGCTGCAAGAACTGATAAACAGCCGAATGTCGGGTGACTGAACACTAAAAGGGGTTGTATCTCGTAAACGGGTGGGAAAAATGAAAAACGGGTAAAAAATGGCACCCCCACACTAGTTGTTAACCCCCATCTGAAAATGAAGCCATCTATAACATATTAAAAATTGAAAGTGCCCTTATGACAATTTTTGAAAATTATATTTTGGAGCTGCAAGAACTGATAAACAGCCGAATGTCGAGTGGCTGAACACTAAAAGGGGTTGTATCTCGTAAACGGGTGGAAAAAATAAAAAACGGCTGAAAAAATGGCACCCCCACACTACTTGTTAACCCCCATCTGGAAATGAAGCCATCTATGATATATTAAAAATTAAAAGTGCTTTTATGGCAATTTTTGAAGCTGCAAGAACTGATAAACAGAACATAATTAATAGGGAAACGACATTATCGTTTTGCTACATGTATTAACTAATATAAATAACAGTTATGTCGGCGCGCACACGTTTAATACAATTTTAAACGCCTGCCTATTGAGGCCTAGTTCTTTTACAGGTTAATTTGTCGTAACCTAAATCATTCAACCCTTATCTTGTTGCACGGAGTGGGAGGAGTCGGCGCCCAGGAATCTGTGAGTAAGCCACATCAACATATTTTATGGACACCCGGGGTACTCATATATTTTATATTCAAACCTGCTAGATGAAAGCGATCACTCCTATGCCGACAATAAAATTATCTAATTAATAACAGTTATAGGAGCGTCAATGTCACAAAACATTTAGCCTTAATTACAATTATTACGGAGCGCATAAAAATATAGCAGATGTAATTAATGTTAGCGAATATGCAATGCGGTGAAAGTGTATACTTGAACTGACCCCGGAAAAAATCGAATGTCGCGCTACGCTAAATTGCAAATATGTTTTTTAATTAGGCGCTAGTTATTATATATTTTGTTTTACGTACACGTTTATTTTAACTACGCATGGAATTACACCTCCTAAAATTGATACATTAATTCCTGAGCCATTTTTTTTATTTTTAACATTATTTAAAAACAATAGTCGAATGCTAGGTAAAGTTTCATAGCACAACTTAGTATTATAAGATTTTCGATATGCGCTTTAATCCTGTGTTTCTAAAGAGATTATTCACTGCGTGCTTTGTACAGTAAATATAAATTCATACTAGATGCATGTAATCCGCGCTCAAAAATTCCATTTACATTTACATATAAAGTTGTTTTATTCCATTATATAATGATATGATACACGTTTAACAAAGCGCAATAACAAATCGGTCTGGAATGATATAAAGCGGGTCAACCAATTTTTAAAATAAATATTTTTAAAAGTTGCCGTTTTTTATTACAGCTTATACTTCGGAGCATCAACGAAAAATTTTTCTTTTTTACCTGGTAATAAAGCGCAATGGTGGTGTGTTTTTAGCCCGCTAGTAACATACATTTAATGTTGTATAATATAATTTCAAAGAATCCTTGAAATAATAGGTTCATCGCAGAATGCACACCAATTAAATCAAATACGAGACGCATACCGCAGTAAACGTCTACTTAAATTAATAATTTGAAGGAGCTGTTATCTTAAAATGTACTGCTCGGGTTTGCTTATTTTAATAGCATTAAATTTAAAGCAGGCGCAAATTGTTAAAGTTAGTAGACACGTTTTAACTAAAAAATATAAAACCTAAACTCATTATGCGTCCTAAAGCGGCAGTGGTGCAATTTCTCTCGTATTGACACTCCTGCAACTGATCTTGAGCTCACAATATTACCTTTCTAATTTAAGGCGGTTTATATCGCACTTGACCTTCGACTCATAGGTCAGGTGCACACTTTCGCTGCATTACGTGTTCGAGAATGTTAATTTCATATATTAAAACAGAGGCATTATAAACAAAACCTACTATGTAAAGCAATAAAATTAAAACACGAGATAAAGATGGGGAAAAAATTTGCTACAAAGATTTCTGCAGTTTATATCCGTAGGTGTGCAAATACGGCAAGTTTCCAGTTGGCCACCCGGATGTACACGTGTGCTCATAAAAATGGAATACACTTACTGTTGCACTGATGTAAAAAGTCGTATTATTCACATTATTAAATAAATTTTTTATACGATATCTTTATTTAACCATTTTCTTTTAACTTAATACAACAAACAATTTCACTTTATCGATGTTTCAAGCCAACCGGTATTACAAAAATCAGTCCAACAGCAAGTGTATTCCATTTTTTATAAGCACAAGTGTGCATGTGGGAAAATTGCCCGCAACAACCCGAACAGGGAGCAGAGGGGCTAATTCAGTGTATTATATTGATACCTCAAGATTTATATCATCCCTGTTTTACCAATAAAAGAAAATAAAAAATTGCTGTTCTCTCTCTCTCTGTCGTACATCCCCTGTAAACTCCAATCAAGAGTTATGTACTCGCACTGAAACGAGAGAGCGGGCACATGGGTCATAGATGAGGTTAGGGCGGCTCTCAGCAAAGGATAATCGCATCTTAAATATTCAAGAAATATGGAAATATACGGTATGAACGGGTCTGTTTACAGAATTTATAGTCGCATTTCTGAAAATTAAACAAGAGGCATCAGGATGACCTCAAGGCTGTTCAACTGAAGAACAGAAGCAGCAATATATAGACGATTATTTTCGAATCGAAAGTATACGACTGGCCCCGACTAAAATAGAAAGAAACCCTGGTTTACGCTCCTTGGCTAAACTTATGCTGAATTCGTTCTGGGGTAAGTTTGGTCAGCGGGAAAATCAGCCCAAGGCAGAAATAATTACAGAGCCTGCGGAATTGTACTCGCTCTTAACCAACCCAGAAATCAATATCTGACATATAAATCCTGTTAATGAAGAAACTATAATTGTTAATTGGGTACACAAAGAGCAAGCATCTGAGCCCCTATTGACTGTGAATGTGGCAATATCCTGTTTCACGACTGCGCTGTATAACGAGATGGAAAAATTGGAGGGAGAGGGTTTTGTACGGAGATACTGATTCACTCCAGTACATATCCAAGGAAAATCACTATGAACCCCCATCGGGGAACTTCATATGTGAAATAACCGATGCGCTAGAGGAATATGGACCAGGAAGTTATATAACTAATTTTGTAACAGGGGGACCTAAAACATACGCCTATGCGGTTTATTCGCCAGAAACAAAAAATATGCAGAGATTTGTAAATTTAAAGGTATTACCTTATCGCAGAAAAATCTTGAAAAAGTTAATATGTGTGTTTTAGAAGATCTAATAATAAATATGGGTAAAGACGACAAGGAGGTAATTCTGTTTAATAAAAACATTCGTACAACTATGAACCATACGATAGTAACAAAAGACGAATTTAAAACCTCTAAATTACATTTAATAAACGCAGAATCATAGAAAATTACGATTCTGTGCCCTATGGGTACACCAAAAGATCAAAACTTGTTTAAACATAGTACCCCATGTTAGAAGTACTGATAGCCTCCAGAATATTTTGACAGTTCGCATGTTAGCAGGTTAACAGTTCGAAGCAGTTAACCATACGCTATATGAAAAACATTAAAAAACAGTGTTAAAATAGCCTAATATAACAGATAGCTACAGCTATATGGCACAGCCAGCTGTCATATACAGATATAATCAACAGGTCTAGAGCAACCACCACTCAGTCCAACACAATCCCTTTGCATGTATCATGCTAAAACTTATTGTTATTGTGCGTTGACTAACGTGTATTATTTACAGTTCTAACGCACATAGACTTACATGGCGGCGGCTTTGTCTAACACGCAGTTGTATATGACACTAGAAAAAGTTATCATATTTAAATAAGAGGGTGTGCGAGTGTGTCGTTAACCTAAGAATCGCCTAGGTTTCTACAAGTTACTAAATTTACTATCTATCCAGCGTAAAAATATAGGAAATGTACGCCGCAGTGTCAAGTTCAATATGACCTACATTATGCGCATAAAATTAGAAAGGTTTGCTTAATTATTATTGCGCCAATCTGCATAAGTATTTTATTAGTAGCTTCAGCGTACTTATGCGAACGTTTTGTCCGTCCGTCTGGATCGCCTGTAACTTTCGAACGGCTACAGATATCGAAATTTTGAAAGGAGGCAAAGTTGTTGCTAAGGTCCCGAGCACCTTCATGCGCTATTTGGTTTTGGCGAAAGGTGGCGATTTTCCACTTTGCAAAATTTCCAAGCATTGTAGCACAGTGGCGGCTTGTCCACTTGGCGCCATCTACAGAAGTTAGGTGGTCACGTTTTGAACTACACATTCTGGGTGCACTATAATACTTAATGTTTTCGCAGTGCTGAAGCTACTCTTTAGACCTGTAGTTAAGCAGTTTATTTTAAATATGATTTTCTTCTTTGGAACAAGTTAATAGCTTCGGATTTTTAGAAATCAAACCAGTTTTCAGAATAAGTAAAAAACATAGCCTAATCCATGTGCCAATGCATGTATGTAATCAAGTCGCCGTTGATACATCAACATATAAATAATTTTAAAAATGCGTCAATGTCTACCGAGAGCAGAGAGCATATGTCTGACTATCTGTCTGTCTGGCTGTCTTTCTGTCTGGCTGTCTTTCTGTCTGGCTGTCTTTCTGTCTGTTTGCCTGTCTCTGTATGTCCCAACGCTTCTTGGTCTGTCTTTCTGAAGATAGAAGAACAACCGGCACTGTCTACTTCAAAACCGGCATGCATGCATCATTCACAATCTTTTTGTTACTGCGCCTTATCCAATGTTTATCATTTTCACAAACACTATGTGATGCAATATGTATCTGCTCCCGAAATGTATAATTAAAGGTAAATAAATAAACAACTTTTATAAACGTGTTTTATTCGTTTTGCAGTTCTAAGGAATAATGACCCCGTGGAATCGTATCTATTCTGCTTCTTTTATCATATTTATTTTTACAAATTTATATTGTTATGATTATTAGTAATACACTAATCTAAGACCGGCTACATAATAATTCTTATAAATAGAAACAGTAACATCAGAAGCAGATTAAAATAACAGATTCTCTTCCAAATTCTATTGTAAACGATTTGTTGTCTGTTTAATATTACATATTTTGAGATTTTTTACAGGAAAACGTGTCGTTTAGGATACTGTTGTTTTTCAGGAAAAAATCGATACATGCACAATTACATTAAACAACTATATTGTATAAAAACACATTTGTGTAAAACAATAAGGAGGAAAGCCTTCCGATTTAGTTTGCATCTCTTCCTTGCATCTCTCCCAACGGCCGACAAACAGACAGACAAACAAACAGACAGACAGCTATACAGACAGACAGGTTCAAACCAAGAAGGTCTACCGAGAGCAGAGAGCATCTGTCTGTCTGTTTGTCTGTCTGTCTGTGTAAGGAGGAACGTCTTCCGATTTAGTTTGCATCTTTCCCTTGCATCTCTCCCAACGGCCGCTCGCCGTTCGACGTGCGTTGTTTTGTCAAAAATTTTCAAAAATCACAAATTCTACAAAAACTGTACAAAACAGAGCGTTAGTTGAAGAGATAAATTTTCTCTAAAAGTTTAAGCTGAATTCAAAAATGTAATAATATACCGGATTTAGGTGTTCTACTTCAAATAGGAGTTAATTAAAAAAAAAAAAAAAAAAAAATAAAAGAAACCCATTTCCGAAGTATTCAACTAGAAAATCACCTACCTCACATCAATACACAATAAAAATGTAAAGTTTGAAAAAAGAGCAGATCACTAAAATCATCATAACGGCCATACTACCATAATAGTTATTAAGGTACCAAGGGCATTATGAGTAAAATAAGAGCCCAAGATTGTTAGTGTACTAACCGAGGGCTTTGGCCCGAGGTGTGTACAACAATCGCGGGCTCTTAGCTCATAATGCTCGTGGTGCCTTCAAGGTTTTATGTCCTACTAATTTTCTTACCTAATTCATATTCATATTCAATTCATATAATTACTATGATATAGTATTTAAGATTGATCTAGTTAGCTGATCTAAGTTAGATTTGTGACATTAGCTGAGCTGTCATTAATTATCATTGTGACAGTGGTGCATAATAAAGTTGTATCCATGGAAACAAATACTGTTAATTTTTCATAATAACCCTAGTGTTCTTATGAAGAAAATAATTGGCCCAGAGCTTTATTTTGTATCTAAGATACCTTAAAATAGTGTCATTAATTTCAATAATTAATGTACTGGTAGGACATAAAGGGAATTTTCTAATCCAAATCATTATAATGACCACCACGTGCATGATAAAAGGATTAGCAAAAAGTAACAAGTATGCTCATTACCATCAACAACTAATCAGACGGTTTAATGCATATAAGAAGTGTAACTTTAATAACCTTTAGGGTCTAGGACATTTCGCCGTCGCCATTTCGCCGTCGCCGTTTCGCCGTCGCCGTTTCGCCGTCGCCATTTCGCCGTCTGCCATTTCGCCGTCGCCACTTCGCCGCCAACCACTTCGCCGTCGCCGTTTCGCCGTCGACCATTTCGCCGTCAACTTGAAAGCGGAACAAAGACCGTGCTGCCAAATAATTATACTTTAATTTATTTTTATACTTTAATGTAATGCAACCTTCACTTTATTTATTTGGACATTAATTGTACTCCGTTGCCGGAAGAAAATGCATAATAAGGTTAATAATTTCTATTGTACTTAAACAGCAAGTATACAGTAATATTTAAATTGTAAAGTCACATATATACAGGGTGGTTCAAATTTATTTCGGGAAACTTAAAGTTAAAAAATCTGGTGTGATACACTCACACAACTTCCTTTTACAGTGATCTTATAATTAGCAAAAAATTTAATTTTTAATTTTTAAGCATTTGTCAAAAATTTTTAAAAATCACAAATACTACAAAAACTGTACAAAATAGAGCGTTAGTTGAAAAGATAAATTTTCTCTAAAAGTTTAAGCTGAATTCAAAAATGTAATAATATACCGGATGTGGGTGTTCTACTTCAAATAGGAGTTAATTAAAAAAATTTAAAAAAAAATTAAAGAAACCCATTTCCGAAGTAACGTCTTCCTAATGGGAAATAAATGTGAATAATATTTTAAAGCTATTAAAGATTTCGAACATTTATCATTTAAAACATGTAAAACTTTGATTCCATGTTTTGCTTAGATATAGATAAGTGAAAAAGTGTTTTTTTAAGTCGGAAATGTAAAATAATCTACGGCTAAATGGCAACGGCGAAATGGCGACGGCGAAACGGCGACGGCGAAATGGCGACGGCGAAACGGCGACGGCGAAACGGCGACGGCGAAATGGCGACGGCGAAAGGGCGACGGCGAAACGTCCCATTCCGGCGTTGCCCGGCCCTAATAAAGAAAAACTCTTGGAACAGGTGAACCGCATACGCTAGGGCTCCGGTTTTTGCATCTAATGCCTCAGCAGCAATTATCAAAGAACTGAAGCGCCAAGAACCAAAAGAGGAGGCGCATAATAGAGGGAATGTTGAATAGCAATCACAGTCTGTCTGTCATGTTTAAATATTTTTGAGCAACTGTTTTATGAACACAAACACGCATCATAACCCTAACAGCGAACAATATTGAAAATATAATTGTATTTTTTGGTTAAAACATACATGTATTATTGTTAAAAATAAAAGTATTAACTAAACTGCTAAATATTCAGGTTTTACACAAACGAAACACATATCTATCATAAATGTCTTTCGTTTATATAACATATAGTGATTAAAAGATGTATGCCCGACCGGAGTACGTATTAAGTACAGCGTTTATCTCAATTATATTAACTTGGCCTAGAACTGTGTTTACTTTCGGATAACCACGTTTGTGGTATAATTGTTTGCACAGCAAATACTCGCAATGCTTTGATGTGTACTTTTTAATTGAATACAGGGAATATGTGCCGGTATATACTGGTAGGAACCATGCCAAAATGGTTAAAATGTCGACGAGAAATGTAATTCAGCATGATTTAATCACCATAATAATTCAAACAACTTGACGCATTTTTAAAATTATTTATATGTTGATGTATCAACAGCGACTTGATTACATACATGCATTGGCACATGGATTAGGTTATGTTTTTCACTTATTCTGAAAACTGGTTTGATTTCTAAAAATCCGAAGCTATTAACTTGTTCCAAAGAAGAAAATCATATTTAAAATAAAATACTTATGCAAATTGGCGCAATAATAATTAAGCAAACCTTTCTAATTTTATGCGCATAATGTAGGTCATATTGAACTTGACACTGCGGCGTACATTTCCTATATTTTTACGCTGAATAGATAGTAAATTTAGTAACTTGTAGAAACCTAGGCGATTCTTAGGTTAACGACACACTCGCACACCCTCTTATTTAAATATGATAACTTTTTCTAGTGTCATATACAACTGCGTGTTAGACAAAGCCACCGCCATGTAAGTCTATGTGCTTTAGAACTGTAAATAATACACGTTAGACAACGCACAATAACAATAAGTTTTAGCATGATACATGCAAAGGGATTGTGTTGGACTGAGTGGCGGTTGCTCCAGACCTGTTCGAAACATTTTCTGACCTGTTGATTATATCTGTATATGACAGCTAGCTGTGCCATATAGCTGTAGCTATCTGTTATATTAGGCTATTTTAACACTGTTTTTTAATGTTTTTCATATAGCGTATGGTTAACTGCTTCGAACTGTTAACCTGCTAACATGCGAACTGTCAAAATATTCTGGAGGCTATCAGTACTTCTAACATGGGGTACTATGTTTAAACAAGTTTTGATCTTTTGGTGTACCCATAGGGCACAGAATCGTAATTTTCTATGATTCTGCGTTTATTAAATGTAATTTAGAGGTTTTAAATTCGTCTTTTGTTACTATCGTATGGTTCATAGTTGTACGAATGTTTTTATTAAACAGAATTACCTCCTTGTCGTCTTTACCCATATTTATTATTAGATCTTCTAAAACACACATATTAACTTTTTCAAGATTTTTCTGCGATAAGGTAATATCTTTAAATTTACAAATCTCTGCATATTTTTTGTTTCTGGCGAATAAACCGCATAGGCGTATGTTTTAGGTCCCCCTGTTACAAAATTTGTTATATAACTTCCTGGTCCATATTCCTCTAGCGCATCGGTTATTTCACATAGGAAGTTCCCCGATGGGGGTTCATAGTGATTTTCCTTGGATATGTACTGGAGTGAATCAGTATCTCCGTACAAAACCCTCTCCCTCCAATTTTTCCATCTCGTTATACAGCGCAGTCGTGAAACAGGATATCGCCACATTCACAGTCAATAGGGGCTCAGATGCTTGCTCTTTGTGTACCCAATTAACAATTATAGTTTCTTCATTAACAGGATTTATATGTCAGATATTGATTTCTGGGTTGGTTATGAGCGAGTACAATTCGGCAGGCTCTGTAATTATTTCTGTCTTGGGCTGATTTTCCCGCTGACCAAACTTACCCCAGAACGAATTCAGCATAAGTTTAGCCAAGGAGCGTAAACCAGGGTTTCTTTCTATTTTAGTCGGGGTCAGTCGTATACTTTCGATTCGAAAATAATCGTCTATATATTGCTGCTTCTGTTCTTCAGTTGAACAGCCTTGAGGTCATCCTGATGCCTCTTGTTTAATTTTCAGAAATGCGACTATAAATTCTGTAAACCGACCCGTTCATACCGTATATTTCCATATTTCTTGAATTTTTAATATGCGATATCCTTTGCTGAGAGCCGCCCTAACCTCATCTATGACCCATGTGCCCGCTCTCTCGTTTCAGTGCGAGTACATAACCCTTGATTGGAGTTTACAGGGGATGTACGACAGAGAGAGAGAGAACAGCAATTTTTTATTTTCTTTTATTGGTAAAACAGGGATGATATAAATCTTGAGGTATCAATATAATACACTGAATTAGCCCCTCTGCTCCCTGTTCGGGTTGTTGCGGGCAATTTTCCCACATGCACACTTGTGCTCATAAAAAATGGAATACACTTGCTGTTGGACTGATTTTTGTAATACCGGTTGGCTTGAAACATCGATAAAGTGAAATTGTTTGTTGTATTAAATTAAAAGAAAATTGTTAAATAAAGATATCGTATAAAAAATTTATTTAATAATGTGAATAATACGACTTTTTACATCAGTGCAACAGTAAGTGTATTCCATTTTTATGAGCACACGTGTACATCCGGGTGGCCAACTGGAAACTTGCCGTATTTGCACACCTACGGATATAAACTGCAGAAATCTTTGTAGCAAATTTTTTCCCCATCTTTATCTCGTGTTTTAATTTTATTGCTTTACATAGTAGGTTTTGTTTATAATGCCTCTGTTTTAATATATGAAATTAACATTCTCGAACACGTAATGCAGCGAAAGTGTGCACCTGTCCTATGAGTCGAAGGTCAAGTGCGATATAAACCGCCTTAAATTAGAAAGGTAATATTGTGAGCTCAAGATCAGTTGCAGGAGTGTCAATACGAGAGAAATTGCACCACTGCCGCTTTAGGACGCATAATGAGTTTAGGTTTTATAATTTTTAGTTAAAACGTGTCTACTAACTTTAACAATTTGCGCCTGCTTTAAATTTAATGCTATTAAAATAAGCAAACCCGAGCAGTACATTTTAAGATAACAGCCCCTTCAAATTATTAATTTAAGTAGACGTTTACTGCGGTATGCGTCTCGTATTTGATTTAATTGGTGTGCATTCTCGGATAAACCTATTATTTCAAGGATTCTTTGAAATTATATTATACAACATTAAATGTATGTTACTAGCGGGCTAAAAACACACCACCATTGCGCTTTATTACCAAGTAAAAAAGAAAAATTTTTCGTTGATGCTCCGAAGTATAAGCTGTAATAAAAAACGGCAACTTTTAAAAATATTTATTTTAAGAATTGGTTGACCCGCTTGTTTATATCATTCCAGACCGATTTGTTATTGCGCTTTGTTAAACGTGTATCATATCATTATATAATGGAATAAAACAACTTTATATGTAAATGTAAATGGAATTTTTGAGCGCGGATTACATGCATCTAGTATGAATTTATATTTACTGTACAAAGCACGCAGTGAATAATCTCTTTAGAAACACAGGATTAAAGCGCATATCGAAAATCTTATAATACTAAGTTGTGCTATGAAACTTTACCTAGCATTCGACTATTGTTTTTAAATAATGTTAAAAATAAAAAAGATGGCTCAGGAATTAATGTATCAATTTTAGGAGGTGTAATTCCATGCGTAGTTAAAATAAACGTGTACGTAAAACAAAATATATAATAACTAGCGCCTAATTGAAAAACATATTTGCAATTTAGCGTAGCGCGACATTCGATTTTTTCCGGGGTCAGTTCAAGTATACACTTTCACCGCATTGAATATTCGCGAACATTAATTACATATGCTATATTTTTATGCGCTCCGTAATAATTGTAATTAAGGCTAAATGTTTTGTGACATTGACGCTCCTATAACTGTTATTAATTAGATAATTTTATTGCCGGCATAGGAGTGATCGCTTTCATCTAGCAGGTTTGAATATAAAATATATGAGTACCCCGGGTATCCATTAAATATGTGGATGTGGCTTACTCACAGATTCCTGGGCGCCGACTCCTCCCACTTCGTGCAACAAGATAAGGGTTGAATGATTTAGGTTACGACAAATTAACCTGTAAAAAAACTAGGCCTCAATAGGCAGGCGTTTAAAATTGTATTAAACGTGTGCGCCCCGACATAACTGTTATTTATATTAGTTAATACATGTAGCAAAACGATAATGTCGTTTCCCTATTAATTATGTTCTGTTTATCAGTTCTTGCAGCTTCAAAAATTGCCATAAAAGCACTTTCAATTTTTAATATATCATAGATGGCTTCATTTCCAGATGGGGGTTAACAAGTAGTGTGGGGGTGCCATTTTTTCACCCGTTTTTCATCTTTCCCAGCCGTATACGAGATACAACCCCTTTTAGTGTTCAGCCACTCGACATTCGGCTATTTATCAGTTCTTGCAGCTCCAAAATATAATTTTCAAAAATTGTCATAAGGGCACTTTCAATTTTTAATATGTTATAGATGGCTACATTTCCAGATGGGGGTTAACAACTAGTGTGGAGGTGCCATTTTTCACCCGTTTTTCATTTTTCCCACCCGTTTACGAGATACAACCCCTTTTAGTGTTCAGTCACCCGACATTCGGCTGTTTATCAGTTCTTGCAGCTCCAAAATATAATTTACAAAAATTGTCATAAGGGCATTTTCAATTTTTAATATATTAATAGATGGCTTCATTTCCAGATGGGGGTTAACAAGTAGTGTGGGGGTGCCACTTTTTCACCCGTTTTTCATTTTTCCCACCCGCGACTTTTACCGAGCGTCAGTGTTAATTGTTAAGAGCTGTCATTTTTTTTTGGGGCATAATTTCAATTTTTGTTAAAATTAGATATTGCACACTGGCGAAAAGCCTTTACATGCTACAATACAAAAACTAGCTCATGAAAAACCCTAATCGGGAACAAATAAAGCTAATTTATTGACACATATATGCAAATATAAAGGCACCTTTTACAATGACAGTGGTTTTGAATTCATAATATCGCCCGTGACATTAGTGCAACGATAATTAGAACAAAGCTGAAGGCAATTCGCACGGGTTAATTACATTAACACTTAAACCTACCTAAATTATTACTAAGCGTATGTAGGTGAATGGCGCAGTGATTACAAACTAAATTAAAAAATAGCCGGCTTACAGCTGAAAATGTTTACTTGATTGCTACGCATATTTCCTCCAGCAACAGAGAAAATGAAGCTAGTTTGCCATATATGGGTGAAAAACCTTATTTGCGAACAAACTTGTTGCACACTGGAAGAAAGCCCTGCAACTAATTATGTTAGTATGGACCGGAATGGCAGTGATACTTTCGCCCGTGCAAGTATAAACGCTAATTGCATCAGCCGCTGACAGGCGGGTTTGTGCCTGACATTGGCCGGCATAGAATATAAATGAAATTGAAAACTTATTAGATTTGGTTTTAATGTTAATACCTTAAAATATGTAAATGTGGCTTACACGCATAAGGAAGAGCCACCATTTTTAGACTTAATTACAAATTTTACTAATCGTATGTAGGCAAAACAACAATAACAAACTAAACTAAAAAATAGCCGATTGGACTGGAATGCAAGTGAACTTGAAATTCATACTTTCGCCTGTGCAAGTATGAAATATACAAAAGGTGATCTTTTCTCCGCGCAGCGAGATAAGGACCTTAACTGCCCAGTTATACAAAAATCTGATGACCTTGAGCCTTTCCTTCTAACTTGCGCATGGGGTCCCAAAACACTGATGTGTGATTTTTCAGGTTTAGAGGATGTTATTCACATCTAGTGACTTTTTACGCTATTTCCACGATGACAAGATAATGAAGATGACACCTTGCAGTTTCACTTCCGGTTCCCACGCTCATCAAAATTTGACAGCGTTATTTTTTACATTAAGGAATAGACTAGCCCTAAATTTGCATTTTATTAAAAATATACACAACTCTGATGCGACGTTGAACCTAAAAATGTCCAGTACTATTAAAATATGATGTGACGTTGAACATTCTAACTTGCTCAAGGGACCCCCCAATATGGCGGCACAGACTCGATGAACTTTGATATTTGGCATTATGATTTACTCAAGATAATAAAGATGACACCTTTGCGGTTTCACTTCCGGTTCCCACGCTCATCAATATTTGACAGTTAACCGCAGCGCTGGAATAAATTAGCCTTAAATATACAAAAAACCTGATGCGAGCCCCCGGCGGCTGGAGCTCTGCCCCTCGAGGCTGGTGTTGCGCAATATCTTACATTTTTAATATAAAAATTTACGCGAAAATATATACTTGAACATGGGGGCCCCGGCGGCTGACGCAATATTACGAATCTAGGGCTCTGCCCCGCACGATGTAAACTTTGGCATTTATATCCAGAACCCGTAGCAAACCACCTTTCCCCCTTCCCTCACCACCCCGCCCCGCGCCGCGAGGTAAGGGTTGAACGATTTAAGTTATGACGCATACTGTATGTTAGCAATCGGTGACCTTGAAGTGGCCCACTATCAGACACCCAAAATTGGTGGGCCCACTGTCAGACTCCCGAAAATTGGTTTGGGGTCAAGTGAGGTCATTTTATCGTAGAACCCGTCTATCTCTACTACTCACGAACACTGATAGTCAACTCCCATTGTCGAACAGCTGTCAACTCGTCAACTCCCGGCAGCTACCAGGACTGGCCTTGCCTCACTCTGCTCGTGTACCTGCTACTTTCCAGAAACATCCTCCTTCAAACAGCTCTACGGCAAGTTGGCTATCACGGGTGAACTCCAATTGATACACTTTTCCCGTAACTCCAAGCTTCAGCAACCTCTGTCGTCACTAGCCAACAGAATACCTCAGATCTGGTCGCCCCTCAGCTATCTTTCCTGAATAGATCCTCTCGTCTTCAGAACGTCTTCACGAACCCAGCACTCAGCAACACTCAAATCGATGTAACTCCTTGTCAATTGTATTCATTAAAATAAAACCATTTCCATCAAAATCTTGAATTCTTCAATACTTAATAACTCTTCTTGCATCTATTTAGTTTTACCATCTTCCAATTCTCTTCTGTTACTTATACTTCATTTCTCAAACTTCTTTCTTAATATTCCACTGGTATATTATCCCCGTATATTTATTAATGACCCTTTTTCACAATTCCAGACTAACACATTAAAATAAGGTAACATTTCTATTTTTTTGTTCATACCAAAATTAGAATTATACACGTTTTTTATGTTGTTTTTTCTAATTATTATAACAAATTCTCCTACGAACTTTAATTATTAATGCCTTCTATCATTTTTAATAATTTTACCCTTACCTACTTCACCCTATTTTGTCATTAGGACCTGCATTTGTAATGAGAGATACTAGTATGTATTAACTTTTTAGATTCAAAACCCCTGTAGAACGCTCTATAATTATCATTTCCTTATTAAATTTGTTCCACATTCGATTTATTTGATAAACCTATTTCAAACATCCTCTATTTTTTTTAAATTGGTCGAAATAGATTGTATTGATATTCAAAATTCTATTTACACATTCAATATTCAGCCAAAAACAACTCCTAGTGTACCATAACAAAATTTTCAGCAACTTCCTTTTCTAGACTTCCTAGCTGCTTCATACATTGTGTATCTTCAGTCAATCGTTGCAATGTTGTTTTTACAACCGAAAATTGATTGTCTGCCTTCTTCAGCCCCACATTCTTTTCTCTGAGTGCTTCTTTAACCTTATCCCAACTCAGACATTTGCTAACTTTTTTGACTGAGAATGGTTCGAGGCATTTAAAAAATACAATAATAAATTTTTGCAAGTGGGAATACAATATAGAATAAAAGTACATACAACAATTATCATTAATTGCCCACTAGGATAACCTTTTTTTTCCCCAAAACTGTTTGTAACCCTCCAAAATTTAAACTTGACCGCTAGAGGCAGAAATGTAAAATATAAAAATAGAAATACGAGGGATGTACAGTATTTGTTGTCCCTAGCATAGATGGCTTTGGAATATGTTTCCCCTAGTAACCGCACTTGTTTTGTATTTTATTGACAAACAAACTGCGAAGTTTGATTAGTCCAGCTTGAATAGTTTCAAAGTTGTACAAGTTTAAAATAGTGGTTGGTCGAAGATCTTGGGAAATGGAAAAAAGTGAGCTTCATGCTGTCATCAAGCACCTACAAAAGAAAGGTTTAACACCTAAAGAAATTCATAAGATGTGGTTGGCGTGCTTAGAGATTCTGCTCCTTCCAATCAAGTAGTAAAAAATTGGTCTCTAGAGTTCAAATGTGACAGAACAACAGCAAACGTGCAAAAGGTGCTGGTCGGCCGCATTCTGCGTGTACTCAAGAAAACATTGATCTTGTGAATGGCATGATCATAGAAGATCGTCGATTGACAACAAGACGTGTAGCGGAGATAACAGGCCTTCCAAATGGTATGATTGGAACCATAATAAATGTCTATTTAAGGCTTTATAAGGTGTCAGCAAGATGGGTACCCCGAATGTTGACCCCCGAACAAAAGCGTGTGAGAGTCACTTCTTCAATAGCCAATTTAGCCTTGTTTAGCCGTAATCCTAAACGTTTTCTCAATCGCTTTGTTACGGTTGATGAAGTGCTGAACCCCAGCAGCACTTCGATCCCGAGTACAAACAACAAAGTATGGAGTGCGTCGTCCAGGATCTCCCGCTCCACGAAAATTTCGTGTACAAGCTTCAGCGGGTAAGATAATGGCTACAGTTTCTTGGGATGCCGAAGGAATTTTACTGGTAGATTTTTTTGAAACGTGGCCACACAATCGCTGGTCAATATTATGCAGCATTAGTTACAAAACTTCGTGATTGCATTAAAGAAAAAAGAAGAGAAAAACTGTCACGCGGAAATCGTTGGGTTTGAAGTTTTGGAGCATCCACCCTACTTCCCTGACTTAGCTCTTAGTGATATTTATTTATATCCAAAGTTAACAGAGAGTCTTCGGGAAACAAAATTTGAGAGCGATGGCGCTGTTATGGCAGCAGTGCAGGACTTCTTCTATGATTAAGTTCCGAGTTTTTCAAGAAAGGTGTTGCTATGCTTCAACATAGGTTGAATAAGTGTCTTCACGTCCAAGGGGATTATATTGAAAAATAAAGTTGTATTCTATGCTAGGGACAATAAATACTCTACATCTCTCGTATATCCTCATCTTTATCGCTTTTCGAACAGTAAGCCTAGCTTAGGACGCACCAGCAGGATGATTCACTCCCTTTGCGATTCTGAGCAAGCCTAGAATGTGAATATTTTTACCAATGTATCAGATATTTAGTTAGAAAAAGTTTTATAATTTCTGGAAAGTAACTCAGTTATGGTAAATCTATTCGTGACATCTTGTTGAACTAGAGGGATCAGTTATATTACTTTCAATTTTCAAGAATAATGGACTGTCACATTTTGCTATCATTTTGGTCATTTCTTGTTGCCAACTGTGCCTTACACGTTAATAGGATGCACAAGCAAAACCTGCTCTGAATCGCAAATGGATATAAAATAAATGCGTTTAAAAATCTTATGACTCTTATCTCACGGGTCGGGTTCTACATTCTAGCAAGTATCATTAAATAATAAGAAATACATTTGCTATCAAATTCAATATTTAGGTCCTGTTATGATTATTTTAAAAACTAAAAACTTTGAATAATAGGCATTTAACTACTGGGATCATTTCTATGCGGAAATTATAGCTCATGGGAATTCAAGTAATAAAATATGGCGTTCCAACCTCACAAATTGTGTTCAAACAAATTAGCTTTTCTTCAGTTCAGTTCTACGTCATTACATGTTTTCCTGGTGACAACAAAAGCGTAAGTAAGCAAATGTCGTAAAACAAAACACCGAAGGAAACGTTCTTGCCTGAAGTTGATATAAAAAAGACAATTTTAAGAATAATGCTTTCTAGCATCACTTTCCTGACCAACTTGGCGCTTCTGCGATGGACAATAGGGCTGGAAAAAAGCATTTAACGCATTTAATTACATAAGGCAGGTGGCTGACGTCATTAGTAATACATTCACGTAAAATATTTACAAATCTGTTAAATGCACCACTTAATGGTTGTTAATTACTAGTGTTAATTGCGTTACGTATTGCATTCTTTAATTAAGAAATTGTTCGAAGACCATTATAATACACAAGTTGCTGCAAATACAAAAAGAATGATAAATCCAAAACGTAGGAATATTAAAATAGTGCCTAAAACGTATTGTTGTTTGTATAATGAATTTAGTCTCATTGTAAAACCAAACTGCCACTGTACTGTAAGATTAAGTCCATTCCTCCATTTTAATCACTATACACAAAACTTGAAAACATACAAGCAACATCTGCACTGCCACTTCGAAGAAAAAAAATAGAAAATAAAATATGTCAGTCGGCAATGCGCCACCTTGTATATTATCTCTGATTGTATTAAAATGTTGTCAAAGATTTTTATTATTTATTTACAATAACAAACGAAAATTAAAAGGAACTGGTTTAATTATTACGGACGATTTAACATCGCAACAATGTGCAGCTTTTAAGGTGGCGGCCACTACACATGTCGTAAAAAATGTATGGACCTACAATGGCAAAATATTCTTTTTCTACAGCCGTGATTTTAAACTGTTTCCAAGGGTCATATGCGGCGTGCTTTATGTTGTCTGTAAAACACGCCATTCCATTTAAAGCACGGAGTACTTTAAGAGGTTATAAAACCTTATTTGTGAAGATTAAAAGTACAGTTATTATATCGGACCGATTTGTATGCGGAGCCCCGAGTGCCCGATTGGAGAGGGGCGGAGCCCGATGGCCCCTTTGGAGAGGGGCGGAGCCTCGAGGGCCCCCTTGGAGAGGGGTGGAGCTCCAAGAGCCCCCTTGGAGAGGGGCCGAGCCCTGAGGGCCCCCTTGGAGAGGGTCCGAGCCCCGATGGCTCCCTTGGAGAAGGGCGGAGCCCTGAGGGCACCCTTGGAGAGGAGCGGAGTCCCGAGGGCCCCCTTGGAGAGGGGTGGAGCTCCGAGGGCCGCTTTGGCGAGGGGCGAAGCCCCTAGGGCACTTAAGCTAACAAACTCCTCGGCTGTAGAAAAAATATTGAAGCCAACTCGTGTTTTACAGTTTAAAAATCTCGGTCGAACATAAAATTCTCGCTTCGCTCGAATTTTAACATGATCGACCTCGATTTTTAAATCCTCTGTAAAACACTAGTTGCCTTAATAGCTATTATCAAGGATGGTAAAAAGCATTTGTACCAAAACACTGTCGGCTAGACTATAAATTGTGTAACTGTAATGTTTTACGTGTACATATAATAGTTTATTGTTTCAGTATGATCGAGTACTTTTGTCCTTTGAGGGGCAGTGGAATTGTTTGTTTTCGTTGAAATACCATTACTAATATCCGCCCCATGGCTCATTACCTCTAAGGGATGGGGGTATTCGGTCATATGGTGCATACATCGCACTCATCCGCATGGGAAAAACAAGATTTTTTTTCTTTGCGTCAAATAAGCATATTCTTCGTTTCGTAAAATTTTTTTTTTACAAGTAAGAATATTTATTTATTTTATATACAATTCTTATATATTTTTGTGTTGTTTAGTATGTATAATGTTCTAACTACTTTGCGTAATAATTTCGAATTTAAATGCGCACATATGAATGCGCGATCTCTAGCAGCAAATTTTACAGATATAAAGGTGCAACTAATATCTGGCAAATATGAAGTACCAAATGACATAGTTGGGATACAAGAATACAATCTTCTATGGCGTAACCGTGTAACAAGAGGTGGTGGAGTGGCCTTTTAATTTATATTAAAGGGACTGTACGACACCAGTTAATTCAAACTACCAATGATATAGAAAATTTATGGATAAGCATCATGATAGGTAAGCAAAAGTTTGCATTTGGCGTTATTTACAATCCTACAGAGAAAAAAATGTTTACAATTTATGACTAATTTTAAAAATATCTTATCAGTGACAGTGACAGTACTACACAAGATTTTATTAATGAACCAACTCGCATTACTGAAACTTCTGCTACTCTTTTAGATTTAATACTCACCTCTTCCCCGAGGCTTGTGTCTAACTCGGGTGTTATAAGTATGCATACAATTGATCATGATCTAATTGATTGTGATTTGAAATTAGAAAGTGTTGCTTCTAAACCTATTTTTCAACAATTTTATGAGCACTTACAATCTTTGCCATGGCGTAATATATATGATTTGAATAGCATTGATGATAAGGTTGAATTATTAAATTCGAACATAACTGCACTACTAGATATTCACGCACCTATAACAACATCGAGGATCACAAAGCCGTACGTTCCATGGTTAACTGATGATCTGAAAGTTTTTGATGGCTGTGAGAGATGCTGCACTGAACATTGGCAATATTATAAAATGTTGAGAAATTTAACTACACTAACAGTAACGAATGCAAAAAAGGCATATTATAGCGTCCAATTTAAAAATAATCAGAATTGTCTCTGGAAAGAATTAAAGCAATTAAATATTAATTCAAAATCTAAAACCGTTCCTACACATTTATCGGTTGTCAATAAAATTAATAACTATTTTATCAGCTCTGTCCCAAAAAACAATAGTAATACCATGTTAAATTCGTACTATAGTGACAACCTGCTGGCTGACAGTGTGACGGCTTTGTTATCTTTTGAAGCTGTTAGTGAGACTGAGATTGCAAAGATTATAAATAGTACAAAAACTAAAGCAACCTGAGTAGATGGTATTAATATTATTGTGATAAAGCTATGTATTCCGTTCCTTCTACCTGTGATTACACACTTAATTAATTTCTGTATATTAAATTCTGTTTTTCCAGATATTTGGAAAAAAGCTTTAATTATTCCTTTACCTAAGGTCTCTGTGCCTCAAGAGTATGAAGATTTGCTACCAATCAGTTTACTGCCAGCATTTTCTAAAATATTGGAAAGAGTTGTCGAGTATCAGCTACAGAATCATTTAGTTACGAATAAAATCATACCGGAAATGCAATCGGGTTTTAGATCTGGTTACAGTTGCAGCACTGCTCTAATTAAAATAACAGATGATATTCTTACAGCTAACGATCACGGTTTGCTCACAATATTAATGTTATTAGATTTCTCAAAAGCGTTCGATACTTTGGATCATAATGTTTTACTGGCCATTATGCACTACATAGGTCTAACTTTTCCTGCACAGCAGTTTATCTCTAACTTCCTATCGAACCGATATCATGCTGTTTTGTTAGCAGGAAATACGTCTAGTTATTCCTTGGGCGATAGAGGTGTGCCACAGGGCTTCATTTTGGGCCCTTTATTGTTTACGATTTCTATATCAACCTTCTCATCGGTGTTACATTTATGTAAGTGTCATTTTTATGCAGACATCGAAATTTTTTATCTTTTTGTGAATCAGACATATAAACTGCTTGCTCTTTATTAAATGATAACTTGCAACGTATTTACGATATTTTAAATAATCATGGTTTAATATTAAATCCTAATAAATCCATGGCAATTTTATTTGGTGGTCGAAATATGAGGCAGAGGGCTGAAAATAGTATTGAAATAAAACTTGCAGGTGAAATAATTCCTTTGCGAAAAACAGTTAAAAGCTTGGGACTACTAATGGATAATCAGTTAAGATATAAAAACATATTTCCAACTGCTTGCGTAGTGCTTATGCAGCTCTCAGGCTTATATTTCAAAATTGCCATTTCTTTGATAGGAAAACAAAAACTCTGTTGTGCAACTCACTTGTGTTGTCGAAATTTAATTATTGTGACACCGTTTTCTACTCATCTGTGGATAATAGCGATGCTAATAGAGTTCAAATTTTGCAAAATTCTTGCATGAGATTAATTTTTGGAATACGAAAACACCATGGGGTTGGCCATAAGCTGAGGGAATTGAGTTGGCTAAACATGAAAAATCGCCGCTTGTTACATGGTGCTTGTCTGTACCATTCTATTATTGTAAATCACAGTCCATCATATTTATATAACAAAATCACATTTAGGACCGACGTACACAATCTGAATTTGCGATACAAAGGACTTCTTACACCACCTCTTCACCAATCTGAAATGTTCAAACGCTCTTTCTCATACTGTATTGCAAAATTTGTACAATCAGATACCTCAATTCATTAAATCTTTACCAAAAATTAAATTTAAAAGAGTTCTTCAGAGTTTGCTGCTCGAAGGTCTGGCGTTCAATATGTAGCTTTATATGTGGGCTATAAATTAGTTTTTTCGGTTATATATTTTTCTTAGTTGCATGAAATTTTATGTATACACTCAAGGTTAGTAGCAGATGCCATAGGGTTAAGTGTAAGAGCAGAGGGTTCGTTTGGAACCAAACTGAACTTCGCCCTATCAATTTTTATTAAATTAATGTGAATTGAAAAAAAATATTAAGAATAAAGACATTATTATTATTATTATTATTATTATTATTATGTATCAGTTTAATACACAATTATAATAGTTCAGATTTCTTTAAATCAATCACTGTGACTTTCGAACTGTAAGTGTTCTAAATCGCTCCGAGAAAGTTTAGGCAGTGAAGTGATAACGAAAAGTTGTAAGACCAGATATGTAACTCAAAGAGAGTAGTATTTTATCAATGTGTGTTGTGTAAATCAAAGAAACGGACAATGTCCTACGGGACAAGTGCAATACTTTCAAGCAGTTCAACCAAATCCTAAAACAATGTATTATGATACAAACTTGCATTCCACACCTTAGCTATAGCAATATTCGCAATATCTATCTTCGAAGAACCAGAACAGGGGCCTTTTCAAGTCAACCAGTTTAAAAAAATAGAACCGCTATGATCAAAACGCAAATAGATATGTTTGTATCTACAATGCGAAATGCAACTTTTGCATTCGAAATAACAGATGTTTTAGCGAGCCGAAGACGAACCTAAAAATTCGTTTGATAATAAAAAGGCATTTCGTATTCGAAATACAATTTTTTCAACTGCATTAATATTAACAAAAATGCAATTAAATATTATAGAACTGCCAACATGCGTTTATTTGACAGTTTATAAATAATTATTAAACGATTGTTATCGTGACATTGAAATTTTTAATTTACATATTGCAAGAAACTAATTAATTTATTAACTATAGTACTAGCAGTCCAGTGAAACAAATGTCTCATTAAAAAAAAACAAAAAAGACCGTTTTTCAAATAGAACGCGTATTAAATAAAAACTGTACCCAGACCTTGAAGGTGTCAAAGTGGTTGCCTAACCGATCGAGGTTTGAAGGCGCAGAGGGTCGCAGCTCCGTTTGGCTGGTGAACCAGTTTTTATTTAATACGCGTTCTATTTGCAAAACGGCCTTTTTGTGATTTCTCGAAAACCGGAAGTGTCACGTGACTGAAATTCGGTTCCTGACCTGACATGACTATTACAAACATATAACTTTTTTCTCTATCTTTTACGGTTTGGCTGCTGAAACTGCGTCCCAGACAGACACGTCTATTAGATAAAGGATAATAATACAATTAAGTACCTAGCTCAGAATTACATATATTATGCTCAACCTACGGCTCTGATAAGACTATCCCATCGTAATTCGCCTCATACATGTTTCTGTAAAAACCTCCCTTTTTCGTTTGAAGACTTCGTACATTTTGATAATAAATTGGAAAAATGTGTGTTTTCATATGTTTAGACAAACGTAAACGCTTAACTGCATATATAAACGTATAAAAAATAAGGAAAAACCAGTAGGTAATCGCTCCAAGTCTTGAATGATTTTTACGGTTATAATTTTTTCCTTGTTATTATTGTGAACCTTGGACCAAATGTTACCGAAATTATACTAATCCGATGGACATGAGAGGATGTCCATTCTTGTTTTGGTTAATAGTTATGTATGCTACAAGTGAATAAAGATGAATTTCCATTTCCATATCCACTTTAGCTCACGAGGCAAACCCGAGTGAGATAATTTCCCCGAATGAATAAAATTTCTTTATTAACGTGTGACATATAAAATTTTTTCCAATACCTACATTTAGGTATATAGAAATATGTTTTGAAATTGAATAAATAGTTTGAAATAAATATCACGTTACCTATTTTTGTACTAGTTACCACAGTAGCAGGTATTTATTTTGTGAGATCCTATGGATTATAAACTGTTTTATTCACTAGTGAATAAAGTAGCATTTTATTTACACTCATTGTTAAAATGTTACTTTATCCTGCATATTTTAGTAGATAAAATACAATTTTACAAGTAGGCATTGGAAAAATATTATTTAGTGACAACTCTACTGTGTACATATCATAATGAGTTTTATATTTGGGTACGTATTTAATGGCCCCAACTCGATGATAACGATCTATATTCTCTGGGTCAATTTTAACACCCAACATTTGCAACAATTTCCCCTTTCTCTTCTTTTAATCCGAATATTCTGTTATTATTTCGAGGACTGTGTTGGTCCAGATAATCGATTCTTTTAAATAATTCTGAATTTTCCTCTTTCAACACCGTAACACTTGCTTGAGGGGCTTTACAATTTTCGATAACCTTGTCGAACTACTTGTCTTGTAATCGTTTTACCACAATGTTTGCTAATTTTGTAGTCATTTTCATTAGTGTCTTTGATGGTTAGATGCTCAGTTATCGCAGACTTTGCACAGTTTTTAACTGCAGATATTTGTGCTTGCGTTAGCATTGTGGTGACATATTGTTAACGTTATAACACATTGCACTGTAAACATTGAACAAAAACATCTGTATAAGTAAATCTAGTTACCTTGTTTTTAATTTTTACATATTGAAATCTGGTCTTTGATGTCAATGTGTTTTTTTACCACCTTCTTTGCAAGTGATCCTTGTACTATCAGATTTGAGGGGTGTAGGAAACATTTAGAAAAATTGTTACGGTTTCCATGACAATGTACTTACTTCCCTAAAAAAGTAAATTATTTACATCCCGCATTTATTATAACTGACGAAATGCCATGTCTGCCATTTTGTTAACAAAAGAAAACCATTAGCACTCGTACTATTTTTAATCAGAATACAATCACAAAGCTCACAAAACAGCATTAGCAATCGTATATGTATAATCTGTAATCTCATTTACCTTGCGGTGTAGAGGCTGGTACTTTATGCGCTGGCATCTGGCGGTACAATGCTCAACTTGCCCCGGATTTGGAATACAGAGTTGGAGCGCGCCTTTGGTGCTTGCGCAGCAACCATTGTGTGAGTTGTGTGTCTTGGTGATGTGTTGATCTTGTTACTCTATCTCTTAGGTCTGTGGTTCTGAGTAGAGCACAGTTAATTTGGTGCCCAACTGTGAATGGTCTCACTGAGTCCGATTCTAATCGCCAAGGATACGGAAAAATTCCGACCCCAGCGGGATTCGAACCGAGGACTTGCTTAATGCAAGCCTGGCGCTTACCCATCTGCGCCACGCAGCTTCTTCATTAGCAATCGTATTCACGCATTTTTTTCCAAGAATTTTTCACATTGCGTTTATAACTGTCAATCAAAACGTCACAGCACTATAACAACGCCCCAAGCTCCCGAAACAGGCTACTTTAATTTAGAATATGTAATAATTTTAAGCAATTACCATTTGTTTTACATAAGGAAATATTGGTAATGAAAAAAATATGTACTTTACACAGGATGTAGGAATATTTACACTACCTCGCACCTTGCTACTCTCGTTCGCTTCGCTCACTCAGGCAACAAACGGTCCTCGGTAGTGTAAGTCGGAAACGGTACGATTCGCCGGCAACGTTTCGCCGGTAACGTTTCGGCGGGAATGATTAGCCGGTAGCACGATTCGCCGACATCACGATTCGCCGGTAGGTTCCTTTAGCTATCTCATCCACAGATATTGTGCCCACGAAATGGAACAACTCGTCTCGGCGGTAGTTCAGATTAATGGTTTATGTTAGTTGTTAGGTCTTGATGATTTTTTTAGAGAAAAAATAGGAGAGAGGGTCTGCCGGTGAAACGTACCTGTCGGCGAATCGACACCGGCGAAACGTTACCGGCGAAACCTTGCCGGCGAAACGTACCCTATCCGTGTAAGTCTTACGTGTAAGTCTTACCTACATCCCTTGTAAAGTATTTAGTATACTAATGACACAGCTTTGTGATACAATAATTTCTGCGGCAGTTTGCCACAAAGGGCTTCCTTCCTCCTGAAATAAATTTTCTTAGTTGTTCATCGTTTAAATAATTTCCAGCCAGTAAAATTAAGTACCTTATAACGTTTTTGACAAATACCACTCAAATTAAATTTATTGCTAAGCCAGTGGACTTTTATGAACTTACACTGGAAAAACGAATGTGTCAGCTATATTGATTCTGTGACTGTATCTACCTGTTATAGTTCATTCAACTCATAGTAGCCGAATCCGAAATCTCGGTAAGTGCTGCATTTTTCCTGTGGGATTGCAAACTCGAATAAAAAGTAAGGAAGACAAATATCTGTAAACTGTGTTCCGAAAAAACCTCTTTGTGGAGTTATACCACCCTAAAATAGACAATCTAACAGCACTGGGTTTATATCACCGACAGTTATTAAGTCTTTAAAACGTAACTTGTATACCAGGACAGTAGTTCACTATTTTTGACTTGAATTTCAATCTATTATGTTTTTCGAAGGTTTTCCTGTAAAATCTTCTTCGACACCTACCGCTTACCCATTTTTGCTTCCTTTTACAATAAAGGAAGTATTGGATTCACCCCAAAAATTCGAACTTGAGTTTTCAACAGATCTTCACCCTGAACCCAAAAAACATATTTTTTTTCATTGGTCTGTCTGTCTGTCTGTCTGTGTGTGTGTCTGTCTGTGTGTCTGTCTGTCTGTGAACAGAATATCTCAAAAACGAAAAGAGGTATGGCGTTGAAACTTATAAGTTTTGTGTACTATGTAGATGAGACAGCAAGCTGTTGAAGAAAATCGCATAACCGGAAGTAGGTGTTTACTCTTGTGATTTTTCAGTTTTATTCGATTGTTTCAAAAACGGCTCTAACGATTTTTTTTAAACTTTACATTTTTATTACATTTTTAATGTGTATTGATGTGAGATAGGTGTTTTTGCAGTTGAATACTTCTAAGGTGGGTTTCTTTTGTTTTTTTTTCAATTTTTTTTATTAACTCCTATTTTAAATACAACACCCGGTATATTATTACATTTTCGAATTCACCTTAAAATTCTAGAGAAAATTTGTCTCTTCAACTAACGCTCTATTTTGTAACGTTTTTGTAGAATCGACTACTTCTGGTCAAACTTAAGTGTTCAAATTATGATAAGAGGTCAAGTTACATGTAAAATTTCTAATTAAAATATATTCGTAAATACTTCAGTACCTACTGCAATACACTGCTTTCTTTAAATGTATTAAATTTGTTAAGTTCATCCAACCCCCAGCATGCTCGTTACGAAACGATTGTGAGTTTTAAATGCAGTTTGACTTGAGACGAATTTTCCGGAAAACCTTTCCGGGATTTTTAGTTTTGCAGGAATTATGCTTCTCAAAAATATTCAAAGCATCACTTGTTGTCGGGCTTTGTGACAATGTGCCAAGCCATAGTTAAGCACTCTGAGTTCCTGACTCCTCTTCCAAAGCATGAATATTTAATTTTGGTCTGTTTATAGTAATTTGAACTGTAGGCAGGACGAAATCCGCACTTGCGACTATCACCGGTCTCCCCAATGCAGAGGCCACCCAGGAAAACTTTATTTTATCGTTTAATTGCCTGTAAATATTTATAAACCTAGATTGTAGTTTGTACAACAGTTAAATATAATAAACACCTGTGTAATCTTGATTCCAGTCTGTTTACCCCAGCTGTCGACAACCCTTGGCTAGAGCTATCTGCGGACAGTAATTAACAACTTAAAGTAATCAGGAATTTAAACTTGGACATAAAATTGCATTTGCTAAAATTACGAAACGTTACAGTATTGACCGTCACTTTGACAGATTGCTATTTTGTTGAACAGTATTAATATAAACAATAACAATAACAGAAGAACAGGTCAAGAATCCAATGTCAAAACTCAACAATAGGAAGACACCCGGCGGAGACGAGATATGCAACGAAATTATCAAATACGGTGGCCAACCTCTAGTGGAAGAACTAACGAAACTATTTAAGAAGATAATAAGGCACAGTAAGATACCCACCAAGTGGAAGAAAAGTGTCACCATTCCAATATTCAAAAAAAAGGAAATAAAAAGGAACTCTCGAACTACAGGAGCATAATATTATTAAGCTCCGTAATGAAACTCTTCACTAGCATACTTGCAACGGAAATATCGAACATAATACCCATTAGCGAAGAACAATCAGGGCTCCGGAGAAATAGATCTACAACGGATACTATCTTTATCCTACGGCAAGTTGCAGAGAAGGCAATCGAATAAAATAGATCTCACGAGGGCTTTCGACCGCGTACAACTGAAAGATGTTGTAAAAAATGTACTTATAGAAAAACTGTACCTCGAGAATATATTAAATCAGTAAAAGACTTAAACACCAAAAATAGGACCAAAATAAGAGTCGGCTAAATATTAACAACAGAAATAAAGACAAAAACGGGAATACGACAAGGAGACAGTCTACGCCCTGTACTATAATGGACAAGATCATACAAGCTACGAAAACACGGGGTTTAGGCTACAAACTGGGCAATAACTGCATCAACGTTCTGTGCTATGCCGATGACGCAGTACTGGTAGCCGAGTCGGAGGACGACTTGCAGCGACTACTTTACACATTTCAAACCACCGCAGACAAGTACAACATGATAATTTCCACAGGAAAAACTAAAGCAATGACCATGTCAAAGGAACCCCTACGATGTAAAGTAGTAGCGAACAACATCCCAATTGAACAGGTAATGAATTTTAATTACCTTGGCACTAACATACTGAGCGCCGGAAAACCTATAGACGAAGTAAGGCAGCAGGTAAACAAATCAGCCATTACTTCAGGGCATCTAAAACAAGTAATCTGGAGAAACAAATACTTATCCATCGAATGCAAATTCAGAACATACAAAACTTGCGTAAGACCTGTAATGACTTACCGAGTGGAAACTGGAGCCGATAGCACTTTAACGAAACGACAAATCAGAACAACGGAGATAAAAAGTTTAAGAACAATCGCAGATTATACAAGATAGAACAGACAAAGGAAACACGCACATTAGAGAAAAATTTAAAGTAGAAGATGTGGTCCGATGGGTGAGAGAGAGAAGACATGAATGGAATGACCACGTAAACAGAATGGCAAACACCAGATTAGCCAAAATAGCACGAAATGGAAAACCAACGGGGAACAGACCACCAAGAAGATCAATAATCAAATAAGAATCCAGAGTATAGCAATAAACACGCGATTTGCCCTACTAAAGTAGAAGACGAAGAAGTATTAATATTTAAGTTACCGAACATTTTCGATTACTAGGCACTTCCTGTTATGGACGTGCAATGCCGATCGTATATGTTGCGGTTTACAATTTTTAATCTGAATAGCCGATGCTTCACGGTCTGTAAATACGTTGCTGTTTTCTACATATTTTGCCAACGTTGAAATATAACATATTATTTTGTGGTAAGAGGCATGATACTATTCCTATAGCATCTGGTCAACAAAAACTCTGAAAATACCGTATTTATGTTGAATGCAATACTGAGAGGAGCGATGTTAATTCTGAAAAAGGATAACTACGCCAAAGCAATCGCGGTTCTGCCTCGAAAATGGATAAAAGTGAGCGTAAGTTTCCAATAGGAAAAGAAGAGAAATTATTAAAAGAAGAAGGAGACAACTTGAAAAATACGGTGTATATCTTCTTCTTTTCCTAACAGTTAGGTTAGGTGAGGTTATCCAATACCCTGATATAGGAGTCACAGGCTTCCGAACCTTTGTGCCACCATTTCCCATCGAGTCACACATTCTGCACCAATGCAAGACTCGGTCGCTGTTATTTTATGTTGTACTCGATTTTTTTATTCAAGTGTTCTTTGCTGCTATTTGTTGGACCTTAATGGTGCGGTGGTCGATCCCTTTTACTGATCGCTAACGCTCTTTGGATCTTCTCTGCGCCTTGGAATTCATTGATTCAGGTTGCTGCTTGCGCTGGTGAGCAAAAATGTTGAACACTTGCTGAATGTCCAGGCCCCGCATGATATTCGAAGTAGGGGTTTTTCTAATCCTAGTGGAGTAGCGGCGTGTTTCATACGCCCCTGCGAAAAATTCCTAAACTCACCAACTTACGCCGCCAGTGAAAACTGTCCGGTCTGGAATTCATTCTTTCTTTGTGTGTGTTCAACTGTATTTCTTTGTTGATGCACGATTGTTTGCCGCTTACGGTTATAGTGAATACTTTAGTAGGTACCGCGAAAGCTTTATGTAACATTATCAGATCTAATAGGAATAGCAGACGGCCTGGCTGCCATGATAGTGGCAATTTGCTCTATTATTTAGCGATCATAGCGAAGATCGACGTTAACATTTGGCCAATAAGGTTATTTATTTATGTATAAAATTATTGTCTTCGAGAAGACATTGTCACCATTATTCTTGAAACGAATTGTAACAATCCGCAAATATTTGCTTTTATGGTAAACTCCGTAAGAGTCCCAAATTTTTATTAAATTAAAAAATGTAAGGAAGTATCAAGAATACATAGGAGAAAAACCTGTAGAGTTCATTTATTAAGAACGCAAAAGGTTACATTTGTAATAATGAAGACACGATCGAATTGCATCCGGTGCTAATCAGTCAGACCGCCTCCAAAGAAATAAAGAAATCAAAATTACTGCCGACTGGCGCACACGTGCAAAACTTAGAGTGAGATTTGCAAAGTAAGCAAGTCCGCGAATGAAAAATCAATCTATGCAATTTTGCAAACGGTTAAGCACGAAACAAGGACGGCACTAACCGAGAAAGGTTTTTGAAAGTTTTCTGGGAGAACGCGCGACCAATGGCGGGTACTTCTTCCCGGGTTTTGAAGCCGCTAATTAACAAAGTTGCGTGCAGCACTTTGCGGTGAAAAATTAACTGGTTCAAATTAAAGTTTTCTTTTAAACCGTGTGACCAGTGCAAACCAATACCGAGCAATCGAAAAGAAGGCCCAGCAGTTCTCAAAATTCAGCATAATATTTTCGCTTCATTAGCATATCCGCGGCGACGTGTAACTTATAAAATTCCAGTATTCAAAGATCTGTCAGCGCGGGATACAGCTCAGAAAATTGTGGTTTCTATTAATTAACTTAATACAGGGGTTGCTCTACTTATAACTGCCTTCCAGGGTGTAACAAAATTGTAATTTAAGTGAAACTGTTCCAATCATTCCGAAGCTATTTTATTTTGCCTAAAACTGTAGCAAGAAATTTTGACGGAATCCTTGAGAGGATGTAGATGTACTGATTTTTTACTTACTTTCAATAGTCTTAATTTTTAACATTCTCAGGTGTTTTATTTTCTCCAAAACCTGTAGCCCTAACTCACATGCTATCTTATGGCTTGTGGTAAGGACCATGTGTCAGAGTTTTCAGGTTGCGACTGTAACGATTGTCACTGAAATGACAACCGAGACCGGCGGCTTAACGTGCTTTCCGAGGCACGGCTGGCTGCGATTTTACTACCACTATAAATCGTACACCCGCTCGGATGCCGACCGCCGCGAACGTTGCTTAACACTCGAAGTGGTTTGACCATCCTTGAAGCATGCAGCTATGCACAACCAGCTCGAAGCGCAATCCATTACTTAGGACCTTAAGTACTTTTACAACAACTTGACAGAAGAAATTCAAATACAGGCCGAAACTAGAAAAGGCTAGCATAGTACAAAAACGAAACAGCAGGTCGTGGATACATTACAAATAAAGCGGAATTAAAATAGTATGTTATGCTGACGACGTCGTTTTAATAGCGGAAGATGAGGATAAGCTCGAAAGATTACTCCACTCGTTTCACCTGGCATGCCTACAATATAACGTAGAAATATCTATAGAAAAGACAAAATCGCTAATGGTGTCTAAACAACCTATCCGATGCAAACTCGCAGTTAACGATAAAGTGATAGAGAAAGTAATGAAATTGATATACTTAAGAACAGACAAACAGCCTACTAAAACAGAGTAGAAGAAACAAAGACACAAACAGGAAAACGCCAAAGCCAAAGGCAAAGCGGAAGCCAAAAGCGGATAACTACAAAAACTAAAGCATTGTTTAGAACAACCGAAATTCAGGTACTCCCCAAAATAACAAGAAATAGGCTGGAAGACAGAACAATAAACAACGATATCAGACCAAGAATGCGATGTTCAGATGTTGTAAGACGGTCGAGGCAGCGAAAGCGAGAATGGAATCAGCACGTTTCCAGGATGACTCCAGAAAGAATAGTAAGGATTGCACGAGATGGAAAACCCAGATCACGCAGGCCAGTAGGAAGACCGTCTAAAAGATGGGTAGAAAGTTGGACATCCACCTCCCAAGAAAATTAAATGGTTAAAAAGAACAGGCTGACGCCTAAAATGGTCAATAGTCAATTGACTAAGAACGAGATTAGCTATATCAGATTTTTGTTAGCAGTATCCCGTGTGCTGTTCGTCCGTTTAACTCTTCGCGCTAGGTAATATGCTAATAATTTTTGTTTCTCGTCGGTTTTTGCATACACGAACGTAGCGTAAATTTTAGTTATCTAGTTAATCTGTCCTTTAACTTAATTGATACAGTAGAACTCGGATATAGAGAATTTGGGAACGTTCGCTATAAGCTACTGTTCGCTATAGAAGTGAAATTTTTAAAAACACTCTTTTCATGCAACGTTCATTTATTACGTAAGGTTAAATGATAAAAAAATCTTGTATGCGTGAAGAGTAACAAGTATTTTTTTACTTTAGAAACATTTCAGTTTGACATTCTTATTATATTTTGTTCATTCTCGTTAATGGTAGCCACGGATGACTTTGCCGCTTCAAATTTATGACAAATATTACTACTGACTACACCTTCTTCCAGTTCAATAATAATTTTTACGTTTCCTTCAAGTGTAAGTACTATTCTGTGAACACCGTGACCTGGAATTCCAGTATTCGATTGTTAAATAAATTGTGTTCTATATTCGTTTTCTTATGATTCAACATGTGTCCTGCTTGCAAAAATTAAATTTTAAAAGTTGCTAATTCATATCCGGGCAAAATTCTGGAAATCACGTTCCGGTTGTTATTTGTTCCGCGTTGTCAATGACGTAATCATTGTGACTTACTTCGGTATTATAGAGCGTGTTGTCAATCTTTTCTTGTAATTTAGTTCGTTATACCCTAGAATTCGCTATAGGCGTGTTCGTTCTAAACCAACCATCGTCGAATGCCATATGAGTGGCCGTGGACCACGGCTGCACATGCGGTGTCACTTTCATCACAGAACACATGCATCTCAATACCAGCCTGTTACAGAACACTGAAGTGTCATCGGGATACTCGTGTATCTGTCAGGAATGGTAGCTTCTTCAACCACTCGTCCCATTTCTCAATAATTCATCCTGGATTTCTTCGTCCAGTTCCACTTCTGAGCATTATGTCTCTGAACGATCATCAGCGCCGTTATCTTCAAACGCTACAGGAAGCCAAAATGATCACAAGGCGACAAGATTAAACTTGCCATTTTCCTCTTGGTGGGAGTCTCGATCCAGTTACAACATCCTTCGGAACTCGGTTGAAGCTCAATGCAAATTTGAACTCATTATTTAACATCCCAAAGAGGACCAAGGAGTTTTTCGTTTACCATTTCTCCTTGTTTTAACTTTGTTGTAAGCTAACGTCTTCAAAAGCTCTTAAACCAGAAGGTATACACGCCAAACTCCCAACATACAACGCCGTCTTCAGTCTATGAACCTCCAAGAAAATAATCAATGTACTTCTTGTGATAGCAGTAACAGTTTCTAGGAAACTAACGCCCTACTCGTCAGCGTTGCGAACTTTCGTGCAGATCGCGGATCAAGGTGCAGATTTAGAACCGAATAAAAATAGTCTAATCTCATATTCGGTTGTAACGATATTTCTTCTGGTGTCATGGTGGGGAATCGTCTCTACTGATCTATCTTCTTCACAAAGTACGACCTGGTAAAACATCCTTTTGATGTCTCCGACAACTGTAATGTGATGTTGACCCCATTTGGTCAAGGCGTTGATCCAACCGCTTGAGGGTCTTTAGACAAGAAATCATTTAAACATTTCCGTGTGACTTCGGTGCCGCGTCAAAAACTAATCGAGGTTTCTTGTTAGGGTGCAGACGAAGAACCAGAGAAGAAACCACCGCCTCGTGCTGCCATTGCCCATGTTAGCGTGGCATTAGGATCCTTTTGGCTATGTAATCACCAAAGTTGTAGATGCACAACTTAGAAAATTCGAGACCGACGTCCATCTTCCTTTCCATGGAATATAGGACGCTTTATAGCCACTGTTCTGACTTTCAAAATTGTGGATTGTCAAAAGCCATCCATATTAGTCCAGTTTCTCAGAGGTCGCTTTTTCTCCTTAGAAAATTGACTATTAAATGTAGACATTACCCCGAGCCGCAGAATTAATTCCAACTAACAACGATATATTACGCAGGGCAACTTCATTTCATTTAAGAAGAGCGAGCTGAGCGAACTTGTGTGCAGAACATAACGGTGGCTATTTCGAACAATTTTTGTATTTAATTTAAACTATTGTAAGGATGCAATAAAGCTCTTGCACCCTGTATTTTGGAAACAGTTTGGTTTATAACATAACTTTATTATGATTTTTTACTCATTTTGACCTAATTATCACGTATGCGAAGTATGGACCTTACATCGTTCTACACCCTCTATATGGTAATGGGCTATTGTAGAATTGTGGATTTTATTATTACTCACTCTAGAGGATATGTTTTCATCTAGTTCAAATCACATTTAGTTAATTTAATTAATTCAAGTTCATTTGTAAAAGTTGATAGTAACTTATGAAAATAAGAATTATATCTTATCCAACAACACTATCAGCACGATAAGATAAATTTGAAGAAATGTGAATTTTACGAGATTATTTTATTCCATGTAAATCTGTACGCGTCAATTATTATTTGAGAACATCGCTGTTTTTGCCTTTCAACTTAAACCTGTATATACATACATTATTAGCCTAAAGTTGGTATTAAAATGTGTGTGAATGAAATGTGACCAACATCAGACTAAAGCAGTGCAAATGGTAAGTGAAAATTTCTATTCAACTCTAAATATTAAATTAGGGTTCCGTAAGGTCTGAATATTAAGACTTCTTGGGGCAGATAGTAAAATCTCTTGTTTGCGCCTTATGGGGAAAATATACACAACTTCCACTTCACTTTCATATTTAATATCTAACAACTTCATCTCTAGAATGTGGCTGTTCTATATTTACGTAAATTAAAAAATAGAGAATAAATCATAAATAACCAACTCGAAAGCTTCATGTTCAATTAAAGGGATTGCTAAGTAAATATACCTACTCTAGCCTATAAAATTATTCAATTAATTTATTTTGATAATTTAATTTATTACAATTGTTTTTGTATAAAGATAATGCTATTGCCACTCAGCGCATTCCCCTCGTTAATGTAAGTATGTATACGCCACAGGGGAAATTTAGTAAAATTTTCCATATAATTTAAGGGAACTGAATCCAGTAATAATACTAATATTAAATTATAACAATATTTACAATTAACAATAGATCGAGAGTTAATCCGTAACCTGTATGTTACCCACTCGCCACCAGTGAACTCCTTTACTTAAAGTTACAATAATAATACCAATAATTTTAGTTTGCCAATCTAATGTGTTACGTGCTGGCACAATAATTTATGTCTGCAACGGCATTGTTTGTTTACACATTCCCGAAACTAAAACTGAAGCTATTGCTAGTAGTTTTGAATATTGTTGTAAAGTCTAAGTAGTTTTAAATTGTTCCTAGTGCGTATTTACTGAGCACCGTCTGGTAATATAATTATTTTTAATTACTTCTTCACTACTATGTTAGACTTGTAACGCGGCTTGTTTAGTCCTACTACGGTTCGAACCCGCCGTTACAAATCGTATTGAAAAGACGTTCTATGCGCTTAATATTTGAATAAGTATTTGCCTAGTTGTGCCAGGTAACTTTGTTGGGAAGAAGAGATCTCTTAACCTTGATTCCCAGTAAAGGCAGCCGATCAACAAGTTCAAGATCTAAAACTAAATACTCCACATTTCCACTTCAGTAAAAGCTAATATGTTTACAATAAATGTTTTATACATATATATTGTTTTTAACACATATAAATAGAAACTTAAATGAATGAACACATGGCCATTACTGATACAAACAGTAGTTACTACCATTTAATACTACGAGCACCACTGCATAAATCTGCTAGCATTTAATAGTATGCCAGCTAGAGTGTACATCATACCTGACATACATTTATATTTAAATGAAAATCGTACGACACTCATTAATGACCAATAGAAAAATTAGTTCACGAGCCGTAACCAAGACAACAACAAAATTTCTTGGAAATTTTTTGTAGGTAAACCAACCTAACTGTGAGGGTCTGTGTCGTTACGATTTTCTTACCAAATCTGAATTCAAGCATTAATTCATATCCGGAAATTAATTTTCGTGCATTCCAAAAACGTCCTAATTTGTCCTTGCGTCCCGCTCGGGCAAATTAATACGACGTTGTTGGAAACGCACCCAAAAAAATGTCCGGAAAGAATTATTAACCTTCCGTCGGGCGCAACTGATCTGACAGGCACAGCGCGGCAATTTTGCTACCACGCGCCACAGCTAGGCGGCGTTGGAATCTATCGCATATAGTAGCTGACTATTTTGGTGTACTGTATACAACCCTGCCACTTATTTTGAGTTTGGCCTTCAATAGTGAAAATTATCCAAATTTTGTTCAGAGAAGCTCATTGCACCCGAACCCGCCACATTTTTCAAGGTACGTATTTTCGAAATATTTGCATAAAAATCATCTATTACGTTTGCTTGAAGTCTAAATACTGTAAAAGTTTCTAATAATTTTCTAAAAATACCTTGATTTATCAATCTGGACTTACCGGCACATTGCGCCCAAACATGTAATTTTTTTTTCTTTTCATTTGTTTCAGGTCATATCAATGTTTTTTTTTTGCAGAAACTTTTGTGTTTTTTTTTATTTTGACTTATCTAATAATGATGCTCACCACTTGCAGTTGTCTAATTAAACCTAATTAGGTGTTTCTTATGTTTTTTTGGAATTGTGCCTATCAAGCACATTGCGCTCGAACTCAGCGGTTAAAATATTGCGCCCGAACTCAGCGGTCAAAATATTGCGCCCGCCGGAAGTTTAATGCTGTTATGAGATTATATGCGACAATAAAACAAAACAACGCGAATTGTCGTACAAGCGAATTTTAAGTCTCCATGGAGGCCGCTCTATCTTAAGGCTGACCCTGAATCGAAATTTCACCGGGTTTCATAAGTTTGATCCGAAACCCAAGCGGGTGTTTGACGTCACAAGACGTTTCAATATTTCTAGCTGCACAACAAAAACAGATGACCAAATATGAAGGAATTTTCTTGAATTGCACTATATCTTCAAACTGAGCTAAGACCTTCTTCTCTTAATTATGGCACAGTTTCTCAATATTCGGATTTACTGGCTTTCCTAGTTGTGGATGACTTCTTATCGTTGCTTGCGAACGAGTACCACCCTCTGGAGGTTTTGCAGGTTCAGGTTGAGATGCTGTCAGCTTTGTGCCTGGAATTTCTTAGGGTACGTTTATGCTGCAGCCTCGCTGCTTGCACATCGCCGAGCTGTGCACATGGATGGCTAGCGATGATGAACAAACCTAGCATTTTTTATTGTGCCATTTATCCTACAACAGCGCTGCTCGCCTCGCTGCACGCTGCTACCCTCGCAACACAGCGATGATGACAAACTAGTTTGATTTTCGAGCCTGGACCATCGCCGGCCATCCCTAAACTTGCTCTGTGATTGGTTTCTTCAAACCTTCTCACCCGCCCGCACTCAACCGCAATACTTATTCCTTTCTTCTTGCATTACAACAAGTGCGATATTAATAAGCAAGATACTGTTGATATAAGTATGAGTGACGATTTCAAGCAGACACTTATATCAGCTGATTTTAAACGCAAAGCTATTTGGACGAACGGCATGCAGAATACCACACTAGTGGTGATCGGTTATTGGTTGTTGAAGCCTTCGCTTTAAGCAAGCATGTTTTCCTCATCATCTGACAGTCATAGCGATTCATTTTCGACAAAAAAGTGGTTTTAAAGGTCGTTGCATAAATTATCCAATTTGAATCTGTTGTATACATTTCAGTATCAAGGTATTTCGAAAACTCTTGCACATAAAGGCATATTTCCAGCTTATGAAATGTGTAGAAGCGAATGGAGACATTTCTAGTCAAACAATTATCTCTATTGCTTTATTGTTGTAAAAAATAAGAATTATTTTCGTTAAGTAACAAACGACTTCCGGGATCGGACCGTGTCATGATTGAGATCGAAGAACTCAACGTTTCTCCCACTTTCGTAAGGGGCTTCATCAGGAGGAAAAATGCAAAAGAGCACGGTAACTCAACGTGTTAACCACATCAGAGATGAAACTCGACTGACTATCGGAAGAAGAAAGGCGAGAATTTATAGGCAAGCGCCGTCGCGATTCAGAAAATGCCGTCGCGGTTCAGTGGCGAGGGCGCGGCTTAGGAATTAGCACTTTCCACATAGAAGGAAGGGGAAAGCCTTCGTCCCGATTGAGATTATTAGGGTGTTTGCAAATCGCAATGGCTTCGTGAATCTTTATGCTAAAGAAGAATGGGGATTTGCAGATGTTGGAAGTTTCATCAAAAAGGATCTTATGACTAGTATCGCGTTGGTGTTCGGCGATGGCCGATAATGAAACGAGACCTGACTTGAGACAGCGCTGATGTCCAGAGATGCGAGTTTTCACTAAACGAACTGTTTCACCAATGTATACAGCATTACAAGAGCAAGGGACTCTATAACCACCTTTAGATGACACAGTGTTTAATTTATCTTTAGATGAAGGAAGAACCTGTGAGACTTTGCTCGGGGGTTTGAATACTGTTTTAATGTTTTGTTTTCGAAGAAACTTTCCTATGCGGTCGGTGACTTGGTGGCATCGTACAAGTACGCCAAACATCGATAACAATTGACATGTGAAGTGACAATATGTGAAAAATAATGATTATGTCAAAAAATATGTCTAGTTATTATCTGAAAATCATGTTTCAAAAGAATGCGAATCAATACAAGATTCATACAACATATCACAATAATTAACCTGATATAACACAGTACTGTTGCATTAATGTCGCTTGGATATTAACATTGAATAAGTAGCGATTTAAGAAAGCAGTTTTTAATTGCAATAAGCTCTCTGTAAACACTTAGATATATTTTTAAAACAAACACTTGATTCAAGGATTACACCCATATTTGTAACGATATCTGTGCACAACTAACAAAATGTTATTGATGTGGGTTGTATATTCTCCAAATGCATATTTATGATTTGTAAAGATGATGCTTATCGAATGTACAAAAAGTCGTTAAAGTGTGGTGACGGGTGAAATATCGCTCTGAAACTAAACCAAACATTTAAAAAACGGTTTCGAGTGTTTTTTATGCGATCTTGTATCAAGCAGTGAAAGTGCAAACAGAGATAACGGCAGGGAAAAGAAACAGTAAGAGGAGCACGTTAAATTATTAAAAGAGGTGCTAGTTTCTGTTCTGAAACACGGAGAACTTAGAAAAGATTACGGGGAGATAAAACTAGTGCCGTGGCCTCAGAGGGGTCTACCCGGGCAACGGCAGTGAACGGGCAGAGTGGGCAACCCAACGTGCAGGAAGGCTATATACAGGGTGATTTATAACGGGCGGACCAAACTTCAACAGTATGTCGGGGAGGTAAAAAATGTTATATGAACATAGGTCGTATTCAATTTAGTTACCTAACTACAAGAGATCAAAGTTTTATTAAGGGGCGATCAAGGTAAAACCGCTCAAAGTAGTCAATGTTTCAAGCGTCATAAATACTACGTATCTGACCAATCATATCAAACTTTTTTTGTATGATAGCCTGTAGTTTTATCTGTCAAACTATATGGATTTCATGGCAATTTATTGGTAGGAAGGTCATTAAAAAAAAACTAAAAACACCTTGCAATTTATCTCGAAAGAGTTTTTCTCCCAAACGGCTTGTCCAATCTTAGTCTTTTTTATATCAGAATTATTCTTTTTACGGTTCTAGTGTATGAGATAAAAAATAGAATAAATTCTGAAAAAATGTCAAAAATAAGTTTGAAAACGTCAAGTTCCTTTTGTACGATTTTTATGAAATTATCTCATTCGCTAGATTTAAGAAGTCTAAGACATTGGCTTAAACAGAATTTGAAATTTATGTTTAGTTTTTGATAAAAAAGTTTGACAGATAAAACTACAGGCTATCATACAAAAAAAGTTTAGTAGATATGACGCTTGAACCCTTTGCTACTTTGAACGGTTTTACTTTTACCCGCCCCTTAATAAAATTTTGATTTCTTGTAGTTAGGTAACTAAATGGAATACGACTTATGTTCACATAAATTTTTTTACTCAGAATTACCTCCCCAACAACTGTTGAAGTTTGGGCCGCCCGTTATAAATCACCCTGTATAATTCAACATAAGTTACAGATGCATACATAGTACAGTAACACTGTCGTTTTACCTTAAGAAAATGGGCCGCGGCGATTCCTATTGCCCAGTGGTTTAGGGTCATTAGACAAGTATGAAACCAAAATGCCGTGACCCCACCCCTGCCAAATAACCGCCATCTTGAAAACATTTTTTTTCTCGCGATCCATTGGTCGCACAGAAAAAGTTATTGAACAAAAAATGTTGGCAATAAAATTCCATATATTTTGGTCCATGCCGTAATAGCGAGAAGTTGGTATTGCGAACGGTAGAGGGCGACAAAGTTACCAAAAATTGTTTTTCCGCAAGCCGGAAGAGTGATTACTTTTAATACCAAAATCGGTCATTGAAGTTGACGTTACTCTTACTGACATAAAAAGTGTATGTTGCTATGTAACACTTTTAGTTCCTAGTATTAAATAGTTATTTGTACAGCTAGTTTTGAAATATCATACTTCTAAAACGTGTTGTGCACCTAGTTTTTTTTTGCAACCCATGAATTGGGGATGGAAAAGAACTTCCCAAGGATTGGAGCCTGTGAAAACTCTCAAATATCCCGCCCCTGCAGGCTTCTTGTACCTTGTATCTTGTGGGCGTACTAAAAGCTAGCTTCAATTGTTCCGCAATGTGCAAAGATTGCGGCGGAAAAACCTGATACAACTCAATCAATACTGAATCAGACAGCGAGGATGAAAATTATGACACCGACGGGGAATTACCTTGACAAGTTGTAAGTTTATTTTTCAATAAAAGTTCAAACAGCACTTCTACCACGGTCGATAACGACTCAATTGTGTCCGAGGCTCGGAACCGAAACGAAGGAACAGTTACAAAAAAAAAGAAAACGTGTTTGAGTAATCTACAATATACCTTAAGGTGTATGCAAAAATAAATTACTTAGGAAGAAGGACAGTGACTCTTCTAGAAAATCCAAAAATGCCAGTTAAATCACCAAGTAAAACCTAAGGAGAGAACGCATCGGGAGAGCTCAAGGACATGATGAAAAAAGTTAATAAAGAAAGTTAAAGTTATTCGGCAGGATCAGATTAACTACCAAGAGGAAATAAAGCTGCTTAAAGAAGGAGAAACTGTGAAATGAAGATAAAAATATAATTGCTAGAAGATTGATTGGATAATTTGGAACAAACAACGGAGGGAAAAAGGAATATAACCATGAAAGGATAAGATTTTTAAGTAAAACGAAGGAGTAGCGGCCTTGCATCAAGATTAGTTACTGATAATCTAGGTGTGAAGGTAAAAAATTAAAGGACATGAAAAAAAATTATAGGCAGACAAAGCAAAGCACAGGAAAAGAAAATGGTAATGAAAAACAAGAGCAAAACTGAAAGGATTGCAATGCTATATTGAACATAATTTAACCGAAAAACGAAGCAAAGCTGCAAAAACAATTAAGGGATATGATGAAAGCAGAAAAAGCAAAAGGCAACACGGCAAAAATTTAATACCAAAAAAATATGTGTGAACAACAAATGGTGGAAAATGGAACCGAAATAAGGGAGAATTGGAGAAGATGAAGGAAGGAAATCCTCCCCAACAAAAGAAACTCGTAATAAAAAAACAAACCAAGGACCGGACATGATGATGACGAAGAAGGCAAAGAAAAGAGCAGGATCAGCTGAAAAGAATAATAAAGAGAACGACACTCGAACTACTTGGAAACAAAAATTAAACTTAATTAAGATAGCTACGTGGAATGTGATGGGTACATTTAAAAGTGGGAAAATCAAACAACTACTGAAGGAACTGGAAACATATAACATTGATATAGCAGCAATACAGGAAACTAAACAGAAAGGTAACCGAATCCAAGATATAGGAGAATTCACATCCTTTAACAGCGGGGCCACCAACCGACTACTAGACACGGGGTTCATTGTAAATAAAAAGATTAAGCAACTAGTGCAGGAATTCAGGCTTGTTAATAATCGGATGTGCTACCTGAGGATAAAAGGAAAGCAACGCACACTAAGCCTACTAAATATACACTCGCCAACAGAAGTAGCGGAGAAAAATAAAAAGGACAATTACTATAAGCTTATGGAAAGAAAAATGGGCAAGATCCCAAGGTACGGCATTAAAATAGTGCTAGGGTATGCAAATGCCAAGATAGGAAAGCAGAGAAGATTTTATCCCACGATAGCATAGCAAACATGTGAATACAAGTATCAACGGCAAACGTTTAATAGACTTCGCAACAGAGAGAGGAATGAAAATCTGTAGCACGAATTTTTAGCGTAAAGAAATTCACAAAGTCACTTGGTTCGGGTACAACAGACAATCAACCAACCAATTAGACCACGTATTAGTGTAGACAGTGAACATATGAAAAGAATCAAGAATGTTAAGTCGTGCAGAGGAGCAGAGATAGGATCGGACCACTATCTGGTAAAAATCGAGGTGCAGGAAGAAATCCAAAATGGCCAAGCTCTGGAAAGCAAGAAAAATCAAACAAAGCGGCTGAACTACGAGAGCTTACAAGAAGACAAAATACAGGAAAAATTCATCGAGAAAACAAAAGAACGACTAGCTAAAATAGATCAGAACGCAGGAGTAATAAATGAAAGATCGAACCAAATACCAAAAGTCCTTAAGAATGCAGCAATAGAAGCGCTACCAAGAAAAACAGAAAATGCTGACAAGAAAGACTCGATGAACGAAGAATGCTGAAAAGCAGTGGAACAAAAAAAAGAGCTAAGCAAAGACTATTCAATCAAGACATAGAAGATAACAGAGAACAGTATAGAAAAAGAACTAGGGAGGCCAAAACAGCTATGGCAGAAGGAGAAAGAGAAACCATGCTTGAAAAGAAAATGTAAGAAATGGAAACTCATTGTAATTTAGATCGTTCTACCAATCAATCATCAACACAAGGAGAGGACTACAGCCGAAAATCGTATACTGTAAAGATAAGGAAGGGCATCTCATAGCCGAAATGGATAAAATATTACAGAGCTGGGCGGGAATATCTCGAGGAGCTCCTCAATGTAAACGAACAGCTGGAAACAAAAAATAGAAGAAAGTATACCCGGAGAAACAGACCCGCAATTGAACCACCCACAATCGAAGAAGTCCGTAAACGTAAATAGCCCCAAACAAAAAAATAATAAAAGTGGCAGGAGAAGATCAAATACCAGCCGAGCTAGAGCAAAGTTGAAATGTAAAGACACCAGCACACCATAAGGTTATGCCTGGGACGCTGGTGTCTTTACATTTCAACTTTGCTATACTAAAGTATGAAGGAGACCGAGTATTACAAGCAGTACACCAATACTATCACAGAAATTTGGGGAGAAGAGAAGATACCTGAAAAATGGACAAAAGCAGTTATAACTCTCATTTTCAAGAAATGAGACAAAAACTTGCTGTTTCAAATTATAAAGGCATTGCATTGCTAGATTACTGCCTATAAAGTATTAGCGAGCCTACTTAAAATAAAATTGGCCATGTTCATGGGCAGGAAGTGAGTGAATACCAAGCCGGGTTCAGGCACGGTAGGTCAACAATAGGGACCATATCTTTACTCTAAAAACAAATAGGGGTCCTTAAGTGAGGAATACCAGATACCTCTGCATCTCCTGTTTTATAGACCTTAGGACAGGCGTACGATGCAGCGAACAGAAGCCAACTTTACAAAACTATGCAGGAAATGGGAGTTCCAGACAAATTAATACGGCTAGTAAGTCTAACGCTAACAAATACAAACAAACCCAGTAAAAATGCCATGGGAAAGTATCGAAACAATTTGTTACCAATAATGGACTGCGCCAAGGTGGACCCCTTATCCACACTTTCTTTTTAACCTTATACTAGGAGGGATTATCAGAAAGAGTACATTGGACAAAACGTTACCATAACAACTAAAACTATATCAGTTTACAGCCTATGCGGATGATCAGGTTTATCATAGCTAGAACAAAAAACAGCAATGGAAGAAGTTTTTCCTGAAAATAGAAACGGAGCCCAGAGGATATGGTTTTATCAATAAACGAGCAAAAAACCTAATTATTATGCGAAAGGGAGAAAAGAAGAAGCAAAGTGGGGGTGGTCACATAGCAATCAGGGATGGACCACAATAGAACCACTTCGAGAAGGTAAAAGAATTTGTATACCTAGGAACTACAATTTCAATTACGTTTAACCAGCAAGCGGAGATTTCAGGCTAGAATACAGTGCCGAAAACAAAACTGCAAAAACACCTTTTTATAGTGTTTCTTACTTCAAAGCATTTATCAAACAATGTAAAACTGAGAGTTTTACAAAACCAGTAATAAGAAACCACAGTTCTATACGCTTGTGAAACCATGGACTTTGACTCAAAACCTATTAAATCAGCTGTACACCTGGGGTGCGCAAAAAATAGTGAGGCGAATGGAGGAGATGGACAAATAGAGAAGTGCTTGGCGGTTTAAAAGGGAAAGGTATAGCAGGACCAGTGAAATCTCAAAAGATCAGATGGGGGGGGGGGGGGGCATGTTTCAAAGGATGCCTGACAGCAGGGTTCCCAAGACAAGGATGAAGGCAAGATTATTCGATACCCGAAGGCAAGGAAGACCTAAGATAAAAATGGGACAGATCAAGTCATGGACGATTTTAAGAAAATCTGCAAGTAAAATGCTGGTGGGCAGGAAGTTTCTGAACAGGGAAGAATGGAAAAAAGATATCCTACCAAGCCACAGGCCTTAATGGCGTATAATGCCCTATATACAGGTGTGTCCCCAGGATTGATGTTTACAAAAGGTGAGATGGACCTAAAAATTTTTGAATTGTATTTTAAGGTTTTGGGATTCGGTCCTGCTTCGTTTGAAAAGAATTTTAAGAATATTTTCAGTTTTTGAAAAAAACAAGTTGGCCTTGACAGGGAAGCGAAAACTATTTTATTTTCGGGTAAACTATTTTTTTTTTGTTTATGATACGGCCTTTTTATTAAGAAAAGATGTTCAGAATGAGAAATTATGGGCCCCTATACAAAATTTCAGAAAGATCTGTATATATATATATATATATATTAATATTACGAAGGGTTTTCGCGGCTGATATGTATTAAAGGTAAACATTTTAAGGGTGTCATACCGCTTAATAAGTTTGAAGATTTCTTCAACTGGTTGTAGAACATCTGCAAAAGGAGAAAAATTACACCGACCGATATCCTCGTGAGCTTTGATGTCGTCCTCTCTGTTTACTAAAGTGCCCAGTTTGCCGAAGCTCTAAACGTCATTAAAACAGAAGTATGATCCCACCTCAACACATAATCAAAAACTTGCCGATCATTGTCTCCAGAAATACATATTTCATCTATAATGGTCAACGCTACAAGCAAGTAGAAGGAGCGCCGATGGGGTTTCACCTTTGTCTCCCGTCATTTGCGAATCTCTTCATGGAGGACTTCGAATCGAAAAGCACTGGACAGCACCATTTACAAAACCGAAACTTTGGCTTCGGTATGTCGATTGATGTTTTTTGCCATATGGGGGTCATGGTAAGAATCGACTTGCTGATTTCCTTACCCATCTCAATAGCATCCATAATAAGATCCAGTTTTACGATGGAATTGGAGAAGAACAAACCACCTTCCATTCCTAGACGTTCTCATCACCAAGAAGAAATGGAAAAATTGGGGCACACGGTTTATAGGAAGACCACGCACACCAATCGCTACCTAAATGCTAATTCACACCACCCACCCTGCTCAACTACAATCAGTCCCTGACACAACACTGGTTTTGTAGATCAAGAAGGATTAGCCGACAAGGAGAATACAAGACAAGAATTAGCAACCCTTGCTCGAGTATTCGAACAAAATGGTTATGGCAGAGCAGCGATTAGGAAAGCGTTCCGACCACCGAAGACCAAAAACGCAAGACGCAGAAGAGGAGAGACCTTGTGGCACGGCGTACCTGCCTTACATCCGAGGCACGACAGAGAAAAATCGGAAGAATCCTTAGAAAATGTAACATCAGGACAACCTTTACCACGGATAGAATAATCCAGTCCCATACTGAGGGAATCCTAAAGAGTACATCCCTTTGGAAAAACCAAGGAGTCTACGAGATACCGTGTCGGGATTGCGATAGCAAGCTACATAGGCCCACACCAACCGGAGAATAAAGGGCACGCAAGGAGGAACATCAAAATTATGTTAAGAAGATGGAAACACACTTCATCGCTAGTGCATCATATATGGGATACTTCGCACAAGATTGATTTCGACAACACTAAGAGCATTGCCAGCGTCGAACACAAAGACGCATGCGTCATACGAGAAGCCATCGAAATCGTGAAAACGTCCGAATTGTATGAACACCCGCGACGACACAAGCCGATTACCTGCATCGTGGTTACCAACGTTACTACAAGCAACGGCCGGCCATTCTCTGCGAACACCAGCTATCCGTTCTAGCAGTTACAGCTCCCTCGATGCTAGTTGCCACAGTAATTGATAAACAACCTATTCAGTCAGCTGTACATCAAGTTGGACAGTCCCCGTCGTGTTGCCGCATAACTAGAAGCCAAACCAGGGACTATAAGGACTTGAAAATGACGAATGTGATTTCGTCGAAACGTCGTCCAACCCCAAAACGCCATTCAAGATGTTCTTACAACCAGTTGAAGAAATCTTCAAATTTATTAAGCGGTATGACACCCTGAAATGTTTACCTTTAATATATATATATATATATATATATATATATACACACAGAGAGATTTTTTCTTACTACGAAACACGGCAGTCGATATGTCGAATTTACAAATGGCGAGAATTTAACTTTTGACAGTTGGGCGTATTTTGCCAGTAGATAATATCTGCTGTCATTTCTATCTTAAAATCGATAACTACGGAAGCAACGGATCAGTGCAAATTGTAAAAATGGTATTATCAGGGTCCAAACGGTCCGGGGAAATTCAAAATTCTTTCACAACATTTGAAAATATTGCGTTCTTTATCGTTGTCAACATTACATGGAGTTATTTTCAAATTTTGAAAAACTTTGGATGTGTTTTCCCCCAAAAGCACAAAAGGTCTAATGTTCCCAATGAAGACAGGTATTTAAAAGAGGTTTTGTATTACCGCTAATGACTATCCAGATTATTTTATTTAAACAAAATTGCGGAACTAGTAGATTTAGCTGCGATATTCTTCCCGTTGGCCATTTCAGAAGTATGGAATTTTGTGAAACTGTGGACAGAAATGCCTAAAACTTCCTCTGAAAAGTCGTTTTCACTACAACTAACGATTTGAAGAACTGCGTTTTAAAAATTAAAAAAGGTTGTTCAGAGTACTAGCACTAATACGCTGTCGGCTAATATGCGAAGTTTTCTATGATCGCTTAGGAATATTGTTTAGCGCAAGAAGGCAGGCTCTTTGAACAAGAGCTAATTTAAACTTCTTGAATTTTGTTGTTTGAAAATAAAAATAGTTTTTATTTTTGTTTGCATCTTTTTTTTTACTGAGTTAGTTTGTTCGGAAGAAATTATTTCTTTCTTCAGGATGCGTTTTACTTTGAGAAACTACCTTCTTCTACTGTACTTTTAAATCTCTAAAAAATCCTGTTTTTCAACTCTAAATTTATCACCTGAATTAATCACAGAATAACAGTAACCTCATACATTATATCTGTGATATAATAATTAAATTTTAAAAAAATTACACTAGGCGTCTGCGTTGAACAACTACTTAAACAATCAACGCAGACGACCCGTGGATTAATATCAGAGTACCTTAGACCGACTGTCCATCGGTCTTGGCGTAGTTTTTAGGCAATCGTAAATTCGTCTTGATTTACTCATGTTCGCAGTTCATGAATTTTCAATGTATATATATACTTATCTATAATTGTTCAATAACTAACTTTGGGGAGTCAGCCCACAGCAGGTTAACTGAAGAATCGATAATGGTTTTCTTGAAAGCATAAAAATTATCAACAAGTGAAAGTATATTAATGGTAGCACATTTTAATTTTGGAATCATTGCATAGGATTGTTTTATAATTCTAGACTGAAAAAACAAACCTATACGCAGAACGGAACAGCAAAAAGGTACGGTATTCAAAGTGCTCAAAAATATATACAGGATATTTATAAAAAAAACACTATACACACTTTGGTATATGATAGCAGAGATCACAACAAGAAAAAAAAAATAGTATACAGATATCAAATATTCAAACGTTTTCAAACAGACGGAAACTTAAAAAAAAAACCTGTTTTTCGTCATCTAGCAATCCTGAAAAGTGAAGATCTCAAGAAATCTTGGAAGGAGATTTTTTCGAGACTAAAATACTTCATTCGCCCTTTTAGAAGAAGGAAGTACACACACCGGCAAAATTAGAGGAACACAAAAAAAAGTCATATTTTGGGATGTTCCTGTAGCATTATTTAAACTGAATTATGTATTAAGCTTTAATGTTAGCAATACACACCTTCAGAGAATAACAATTAACGATATAAACAGATGAACCTACCTAATTCAAAACAGTTTTACTGAGTACAATGAAAAAACTTCAGAACAAAAATAATTGTCTTCTCCTTATAAAAAAGTAATCTTTTTATTATGGTATTAAACATATGGGTGTAATTAATAACGCGTGTTACCCCCACGAGCTCTGATTACTGCTTCCATACGTTTATATCATACTATGGATAATGCCATCGATGGTTTGTTGAAGCAGAGTGTTCCACTCTGTCACTAGTGCCGTCTACCTCATCTAGGGTTTGTAACGATGGATTTTCTGGCTCGGGACCCGTCTTCCCAATATGTCATATCAGGAAAAATGTGCTGCCTAATTCATGGCATGAATACCAACTTCGAGTAGGTATCCGAAACACAGCGAGCAGCATGGGGGCCGAGAGTTATCCTGCATTAAGACAAAATCCTCCCCTATAAATGGGGCAAATGGGCAACAACCATGATCTTGCAGAATGTCTGTAATATACCGTGCACCTGTCAGGAAACCTCCTGTAATAACCACTAATTCCGTACGTGCTCCCAAACATATCCCACCCCAAACCATAAGTGAGCCTCCTCCATATGGAGACTGTGGGGGACAATGGTACATTGTAAATATCGCTCCCCTCGTCGTCTTCATGCTTTCTCTTTACTATCAATCACATTTATACAAAAGCCGCTTTCGTCAGTGAACAGACTTTACCGTGCTCCAAAGTCCAAAATCGGTGTTCACGTGCAAAACTCCAGTCTTGGCTGTACGATGCCGTACGTCCAAATTTTGGCTCAACCAACCTCGTTCAGTCTTCTCTTGACTGTTTCTTTCACTTACACTTACGTGACGCACATCTTTTAAGGCATTTCTGGTCTGAACAGCCGTTAAATGTCGATTTCTGAGAGTCTGCAGTGTAATAAAGCGATCATCCCTTGCAGTCGTTGCTCGTTTTCCACCTCGGGCCACGTCTACTTGTGAAAGAACCGGTTCTGTCTAAACCTTTTTTACATTGCGATGTACAACAGATACCGATACTCCCAGGATTCTGCTAACCGATCTGTAAGTGTCGCCATTTTCGACCATTGTTAGAGCTCTAGCGACATCAGCTGCCGTTAAATCGGACATTTTTCGCAACAACAGACAACAAAACCAAGAAATAAGCATTTGTTTTAAAGAACAAAATCGTAAACCCTCGTTGTAAACTAACAAAGAAATAAGCACTTGTTTACAAGAACACAAAAACCCAAGCAATATGTCAACAATAAAACAAATGATAATTAGGCTCCAATGGGTGGCTAGATTTAATGTTAGATTGCTATTTTTTATTCATTATACGTGCAGAAGTAACATTTATAACCAAATTGAGTCATATATTGCTATGATATGATATGTGTGTTTTTATTATTATAGAATAAAATAAATTAAATTAAAATTGTCTACCATACCAATTATTTTTCAAAGATCGGTAAGTGTTACATTAAACTGACTAATCTTGGGTTCACCAAATTAACTAGTAATATCTATGGTATTTTGCCCTATTAAACATTGCATATAACCGTTATTGATAATATTTGCTAGTTCCAAAATTAAGAACATGAAAACTCAGCTCTCAGGTGTCGGGTTCCTTAAATTTATTTTAAAATGGCAGCACGCCACTGGGAAATAATATCAAAACTGCACTGCGCCGGTGCTCGAGTTGACAGTTAACCTTGACCTACATAAATTTCAGTTTGTGGGACTTTCTGCGTTGTGAAATGACTAGTAAAATCAAATTATGAGCAAATTGAAAATCAGGTGAGTTATGGATTGATTTTCGCGCCTTTGTGGTAGCGTCTGTACATTCTTTTGTTTTAGGAAAACCGGATCTTCGTTGTTTGCGCCTACTCTTCTGTTTCTTGCATTCTAACCTCCAAATTTGGATTAAATTGAGATTTTTGGCTGATTATCGTTACCTGGACAGAAACTAATGCTGGCCCTCGGTTGTGAAGTTCACGAGACACAGGTAGGCTCATATGTTTCACGCCCTTACGGTCGATTAATGAAAATTCCCACTCTAACCTCGCTCTTGCATCGGTAGCTGTTGCGGAAAGCCTTCTCTGGTGCCTGCGGTACCTGCGGTCGCCCTTTGATGCCGGTATCGCTGCTGGGACCCTCGGACAGCCTGTCTCCACCTTCTGGACCCGTTCGTAGCCCTCCGGAACGCTGGGATCTGGATCTCCTCGGGTGCCTGCCGTTGCTGGTTCGTCGAAGGAGGCGTGAAAATTTTTTTCTCTTACAAGATGGACCGCCCCTTTTAACACCACTGGTTACACACATAAAACTGCACACTTTGGTAAAGTTTCAACTCTGTATCTTTATTTTAACCATATAAAAACTTTAATTAATTGCAGAGTAAAAGGCAGATGCTGCTGGTGTCAACGTTTAATAATAATTGAATATCCAAACTTCTAAAAACAAATGAACATCAAAAATCAACTACAAGGAAATCAGCTTAGTACTAATTAACAACATTTAACATTAAGTTCATATTTTACAAACATTTAACTAGAACTCTTAATACTAAAATCATTGTCTTTCAAAGTAAATTGTTTATAACCTATCTTCTTGTCCATTAAATTGTTTATAACAAATGTCTTTTTGCTCACATCACTTCATTGACTCACTAATAGCACTAAACTTGTCTATTTCCTATTTACTGTTTCATTTTCTTCAAAAATAACTAACTGTGTCCTTTTTGCCAAAATCTCTTTTATGCTAATCTTGCTTGCATTATCCAATTCGTAAATCCTTTCTTACCTTAATCAAATAAGCTCACAACGTCAGTTTTTCTTTAATTACTGTACTAACTAACGCTTCATCTCAAGTTCTGCACAATTTGAATTCTTGTGTCAATTTTAACTAATTCATGTCTGGCTTCTAC